>JAOVVB010013043.1:0-16625 GCA_028570985.1 Heterobranchus longifilis | reverse complement strand
AAAACGTTGCGACCCCCCCATGAAGCTTTGGCGACCCCTAATAGGGGTCGGGACCCCCAGGTTGGGAACCACTGCTCTGGATGTTCACATGCTCTCGGTGCGGCTGTGGTTCAAACCTCGTAGGACTTTCCTGCATGGATTTTTAATGTTCCCTGTTTGCGTGTCCCATATACCAACAGACCTGCATGTTCTGTGTTATTGATCAACGCACCGATAAAGATGGCTGGGTTCTGTGCTGTGTCTGGGGATTGATAAAGACTACCTTAATACTTGTCACACTCACTTAACATCTGTTAAAACATCTGTCAGAAAGTGCTGGGAATCTGTAGTGCTGGCATGTGTTGAGTGCTAAGACAGGTTGTTTGTTTTTGTTTGTCAGTGATGAGGATAGTTTGGCATCGTACTGGACAATGATAAGACCTTGAAATAAGAATACATAATAATGTCACAGCAGTCATTAAATATGATGTTAGAGGCAAGGACAAGTCCAAATAATACTAAAATAATACTTTCTGTACCTTCATTTATTGAGTATAATAATTTAAAAAAATCTCGATTAAATAAATAAGCTAAACTTCAGTGTTTAATGTTGTTGTGACATATAGTCCATATTCATTCAATCTGGTTTCTAAATCGGCTATATTTGTTGCCTTGTTCACTCTTTCTCATAAAAAATAATGTGAATAATTTCTACTTTTTCTGCCTGCATTAATAGAACAATAGCTATAGATGTTGTTGGCAGGGACAATTATGTAAGCTGTTGCAAAAGTTAATTGTTTAAATATTTAAATGTGTGTGAGGCAGCTCATGCATCAAATGCAATGATTGATTAAAGTGCACATTAAAGCCTTTAAATGGCATTGCTCTTGTTGCGCTCTTGGTTTGATCTTGAGAAGCTGTTAAAATTCACCTGCTATTTCTGTCGTTTTTCTCTCTGACATCCTGTCATAAATATAATCATGCTGTTTTCAATATATTTTTTAAAGCTGAAATGCATCCTTGTGTTTATGATTTAGTTTCTGCAAGTAAAGGGAGGGACAGGATTTGTTGACTTTTAATTTTTATGTCACTCTGGTTTCACTTTATATTTTTTTTGAACAGAGGTACAAGGCACTCCTCCGTTCTGGGAAGGTTTGTCCTCTTTTTCACTCTAAATTATTAAAGCATCTAAAACGATAACTCAAGCCATTGCACATTTGACAAGATGCATAGCTATGGCTTTAGTGTACTGAGCAATTACTTACAAAGCACAGATTTGGCAGCAGATGTAGGTAAACAAATGTTTTTAAAGTCGTTTTTTAGAGCAAATAAACTGCACCTTGTGTCTATCCCTCATGCAATGCTGCTCTGCTACCACTTCCTTTTCTCGTTTTCACTATGACATGTAACTGAATAACTTATAACAAATACTTAAATGATTGCTGCGCAAAATGTGAAAATAGAATGTCAACTGTTTATTCAATGACCTTTAGCTGCCTTCCATTTAAAGTTTCATTTTTCTCACTGTATAAGTAAATTAGTAAAACAGGATTTTTTACATTACCACTGAGGAGTAATTGTACTGTAGTTGCCAGACCAGTACCAGATGTGTTAGACCAGATTCTGTCACTTTGTGGTGCGAATAAACATTTGAGGACACCTTGTTGAAACTGTGGTTTCAACATGGTGTTGGTGTTTGATTGCAAATTTCAAACATGGTTTATCGTGTCACTGTTTCCATTCAAATTTAAGCTGAAACCCATCACAGTTGTTGCTAGACGTGTATGTGTACGTCTGTATATGCGGTTGGCCCAGCAGAAATGAGTTTAACAGGAATTGTAGGTTTTATAGAGTGCTATAGCAATACATTAATTATTTTGTTGTTGTTTTTGTTCATGACTGGATTAAGTCAATATAATTATGTGTAATAAAAGCATAGTAATAAAAACAATCCAACTATTTAAGTATGTTGGACTATTTAAGTGCTTTTTCATTTAATCCACTTTCCAGAACCTTAGCCTTGATGTCATATTAGTGGATCCTAGATTACTGTAAAAGTGATTATTGTTGAAAATAACCACGCAGCTGTTTCAGGTGCAATGGCAATTTTATGTGTAGCGTGACACAATGAGTGTATTTTTCCTCTTGGATGCAGGCGGGGGAAACTCAAGTCATTCACTTCCTCTCCCCGCTTTCTCTTTTTGTCTTTTTTTTTTTTCTAGTTTTATGAGAAGGTGGCCAGAGTGATGAACTCAGACCAGGAAAGGCCGTACGTGTGCAACGCTCCTGGCTGCTCTCAGGTGAGTGTGTCAAGACAAAACAACAGTGTGTATGTGTGTGTGTGTGTGTGTGTGTGTGTGTGTGTGTTTGTGTCTGCCTGTAATATGAAGACGTGTACACTGAGGAGGCCTGAGGAGTGGGTTGCTGCCTCACCACAGGGGAGAAACAGAATGAACTGAGTGAAACACAAACTGTAAATGCAGGTGTAAAAACACCTATAGAAAAAATAATAATCTTTGAAGTCAACACCAGGGCAGATGCTCCTTTAGGATACACTCTTTGACACTAGAAGTGCTGGAATTACCGTTAGTGGTCATTTTGACCGCCAGATTCCAAATTCTATAATTTTTTATGATAAATAATTGAGAGATTAGTGCATTTATTGTGTCATTATATCTTTAAAAAAATGAAATAACACCAAAATGTATATTTTAACAAGTTGAATTATACATTTAGGTAGTTATACATTCATCAATATTCATATCATCACATTTAGTAACTGTAATTATTTTATACATTCACATCAGTATCCACAGAGACATTCAAATACGAAACAGCACTCGAGGCCGCTAGTGACATTTCTCTGACAGAAACAATGATAGTTGCTAAGCAACCGAAATGCATCTTCAACCATGCAAAAGATTTACAATAGAATACCGCAAAATTCAGTGCGGTCAATATGACCGTTTATGGCTGAAATGTGTAAAAATGATCATAATTTCTTTGCCTTTTGTGTAATTTATATGAAAGCCATTTTAAATGAGTCAAGAACCAGCAGGATTGTATTTTTTTATTCAGCAAAGTTATTACACATATACATTTCAAAACAGTCAAAATGACCATCATGGCCATTCTAGTGTTAAATGGAGAAAAACAATGAATGTTATTTTGAGTTAAAGCTTCAGTGTACTGGTTTATTTGTTTTATGTATTTTCTTTATTTGAACACTTATTTGTCTTTGTACATATAATTCTTACAATCCTACTTTTTAAAAACTCAACAGCGATTCCCCACGGAGGACCATCTAATGATACATAGACACAAACATGAGATGACCCTTAAGTTCCCCTCCATAAAGAACGACAACATGTTATCAGGTGAGTTACAGCTACATCAATACACACTCACACACACACACACTGCCTCAGCAGGGTTCACGGGGAACTTGTAGTTCATTTGCAGGTGTGTGCCTCAGTGACTCACGCTCAGACAGACAAAACTCAGTGCGTGTCTATACCAGTTGTTTACAGTAATGTAAATCCTATGACACATGTTACCGTGCAGCTCAGAGCAAACCACTGACGTACACATCAGGAGGTGCTCACGTATGACTGGAGAAATCAGCATGGTTAAGCTAAAGTGTGATTTGCATTTTCCCATAATCAGAGGTGTCATCAGTCAGAGGGAGTGGGAGATGGTTTACAATAGAGCTGAAACGATTAGTCGACTAATCGATTAATCGGTCAACAGAAAAATAATCGGCAACTATTTTGATAATCGATTAATCGTTGAAGTAATTCATGCAAAAAGGGCAGAAAATGCTGTTTATTGAGATTTCCTCATATTAAAATGAGTGTCTTTGGGTTTTGGACTCACAAAACAAGACATTTAAAGACATCACCTTGGACTTTGAGAAACTGGGATGGACATCGTTCACTATTTTCTGACATTTAATAGACCAAACGATGAATTGAGAAAATAATCTGCAGATTAATCCATAATAAAAAATAATCATTAGTTGCAGCCCTAGTTTCCGAGGTTTTGTAGATGTTGCGGTGTACAAGCCCCAGGTGACATGCTGACCGGCACATTAATCTACTGTTCAAAGAAATCATAGATTCTGTACTGCATAAACAAGTGTCAACTCAAGGCCGATCCATAAGTATAGATCTTCATTCTTAGAAACGTTCAGGCCACACTAGGTGACAGCACTAGCAGCCACGCCGCCGAGATTGTGTCTTCTTTATTATTTACACTCAGTGGACAGCGGGATCGGATTTTCTAGGCCGGGTGTTCTTATCGCCTGTTGTCTGAGTTACAGCTCTGACCGTTTCTCTTATTGAGACCTTGAACTCAGGATAAAATAGTGCTTATACTGTAAGCTACAGCTCAGCCACACATGGTAACATGCTCTAAGCTGCTCACTAAAATTGTCCTCTCTTTAAATTTTAGTACTAATTGTTGACCTATAGTTAACCTCCTGCTCCATTGTCTCATAGTTGTTATCCTCAACTAAAAATGGACCCGCTTTCTTGTTAATAGAGCTTGGTCGAAATGGAAAAAGTATATTTGTAGTAAAACTATATTTTGGGTACACAGGTCATGCTGAAAGTTTGAGTCAATCCCCAGTCTAGCCAGAATGGATAAACAGAGCATGAAGTATGCTTTTAGCCTTTGAAACTAGCCTGATCCTAAAATCACCTTCAACTGTCTGAAACCTGATCTCCGTGCACCCCCCACAGCGTCAAGTTGAATACCGCAGCTTGACAGAGCTCAACAAATGAGACCCCCACTCAGTAGGTGGGATCTGTACTTTATCAGCTGGAATGGGGCCGTCAAGCGCAGTATCTCTCCCTCGCTAACAGAATGGGAGTTATGTTTTCTTAAAGTCAGCGCAGCTACGTAACAACAATGTACATTCTTTACACTTTAGCCTTCATGTAGATCTGCACTGGCTTCTGTAAAGAGTCGCAGTGGACCACATGAGTAAATAACACAAATAAACAGCATTGCTGAATCAATGGGGCTAGAAAATACAAAATAAAGAGAACAATGGAATTGATTTTAATAATTAAAGATTAAACGGTCAAAATGAATGATACAATGAAACAAAAACAAACGGTCAAATCTGGTGATGTCAATTCTGACATCTTTGCTTTTAATTTGAATAACATTGCAATGTGGAGAAAATCAAATATCACAATATTTTTGACCAAATACCTCAATATCAATATTATATAAATATTCATCATTATGAGAATATAATGACTAAGTGGGTAATGCAGCTTTTAAAACCAGGAAAAGACAACATGTATGCCATATTATGATATCCAAAATCTAAGACGATACCTAGTCTCATATCACAATATCGATATAATATTGATATATTTCCCAGCCCTAATATATTGCCAAAACAATGTCTATCGTATATATTTTTCTACATCGTTTCTATCACGTTTATTGCATTACGGCAATATTTACGTCATTTGGACGACGCTTTATGTTCTGATCGTTGCACGTGGGAGCGAAGCTGGAGCAAACCATCGAGGCGTTGTTTTGGAGTATACAAATGTAGGCTTCACCATGTTGTTATTTCATATAGACTATTTATTTATTAAATTACCAGAAAACATGCTATATCGTGATGTATGTGACATGACCTAGAACATTTTGGCCACAACTAACGATTATTTTCATTATGGATTCATCTGCTGGTTATTTTCTCAATTCATCATTTGGTCTATAAAATGTCAGAAAATAGTGAAAAATGTCCATCCCAGTTTCTCAAAGTCCAAGGTGATGTCTTTAAATGTCTTGTTCTGAGAGTCCAAAACCCAAAGATATTCATTTTAATATGATATAAAACAGAGAAAAGCAGGAAATCTCCATATTTGAGAGGCCTCTGCCCTTTTTGGCCACCCAGCTTTAGCTTTAATATTGCACACTTACATATAATGATAATAATACTTTAGCATTGCTGCTCTTTTCGATGTGCTGTAGTGTTTTGCTGCGCATGACCATCATGTATGTACATCCTGACAAACACTTTTAACAGTAGTTGATTTCAAAGCAAAAACTTGAAAAACCTTTCCTTGATTTCCAGACCAGACGCCGACACCGACGCGCTTCTTGAAGAACTGTGAGGAGGTGGGATTGTTCAGTGAACTGGACTGCTCCATTGAGCAGGAGTTTTGCAAGGCCCAGGAAGAAGAGGACAGTAAACAGGTAGAGTAGAGAACAAAGCTTCAGGCTGAAAAAAAAAAAAAAACCCTGAGGTGAACCCACAGCCACCCACAGTGGTTAGGTCAGGTGGGTGTGAACTGTTATCTGGTGCGACCATCACTCATGTCACTAACAGCAGCCCACACACTATGAGCTGATGCACACACCTTTAATAGATTCGAGACACCCTAGACCTCATGTAACCACACTCTGCTCGATTGTTAAAAAGCTGATAACCACAGACAGTGTTGGGAGGGTTACTTTTAAAACATATTCCACTACAGATTACTGAATACATGCTTTAAAATCTATTCTATTCTATTAGATTATTCAAATTAAGTAACATATTCTAAATAATTTGGATTACTTTTGGAATACTTCTAAATCATCTTGCTCATTTGTCTGTCTTTTATATTTCTAAAAAATTACTGACAGTGTCATGGCTCTCACATTGTCGTGTGGCACGTGCACTGTGCACGCACAAATTGTTGCACATTAAAAAATAATCTAATTAAACATAAAAACAAATTGGAAGGGCACTCGGTGAGCGCAGACATGCGCCAAGGCCATGCCCTATCTCACAATGTTAACAAAAGTGAAAAATAATTCAATCATTCCTTAAATATATATTCATATATATTCATATATAAATGTATTGGGGTCCTCCCTGGCCCATGCGACACCCTCCCACCAAGTTTCATGAAAACCGGGCCGGTAATTTTTCTGTAATCCCGCTGACAAACTGAACCTAACCTCCTTGGCTGAGGTAATAAATTAATCCCTTCAAGTAATCTATTTTTTACAGTAACCATATTCAGAATGCAACCAATATAAACTTTAAACGGAACACAGTTACTCATATTTTGTCTTCCTGTTACTTGTATTCTGTTATTCCCCAGCCCTGACCACAGATATTTACACACCTCTCATATTGCTGCCATATTTTGTCCTTTTCATCCAAAGTGTAGTCACATGTTGCACATCCAGCCCTTGTTGTGCCCCAGATGCAACGTTCCCCGATCCCCATCCCCATCAGTCTTGTTGACAGTGACAGACAGAGCTAGCAGGTGGAGATTTGTCATCCACCACAGATGAGGAGAAAAGAGATCAGGTTCTCCACCTGTAACTTCAAACAGCTCTGCAGCTATCTCTCAGAGAGGGAGTCCTATTTCTTCCCAGACGTATACGCACAGACCCCTGAGACAACTTTTTGTGGCAGTAATAAAATACCTGGCTAGACATCAACTCACATTTGACAAAAGACGTGGTCATTTATGCATTATAGATCTACCCTGAGGCAGCTTCACCTGAAACATGGGTGCTAGTCAAATCACCACAAGACAGACTGCTTATCTAATGTCTGGGGAGATGTGCAGTGCACGCTGTAGCTAAGCTGTCGTCTGGGTGGGTTGGCTCTGGAGCTCGTCTCTGCGCTCAGGTCAGCCTTGTCTCGCCTCCCCAGCCTGTGTGGTTTATGACGGGAGGCTCTGCTAAGTCAGCAGGAGGCGAGTCGGAGCAAGACTCAATGGGAGTGCATAGCACAATAAGCAGAGTGAAAGCCCGAAAGTTCAGGAAAACAGCAATCAGCCAATATGAATATGAAATAGTCACATATTTACACACGCTCTAATATGTGCAGAAGACTACAAGTGATTTAGTTGGTTGATAAATGTTCCTTCCCCTTTCCTCATCTGTGGCCAGGTTTGGGTAGTAACAGATTACATGTAATTGCGATTACGTAATCAGATTACAACTATAATCAACCCAGATTACATTTGAAAAAAATTGCAATTAGATTATAGTTGCATTGTCAAGCATCACTCGATTACATGTTTTTAAAATATGTCCATTTTAAAATTCCAATGCTATTTCTTGAATATTTTTAAAGTAATTAGTTGTATTCAAATTGTATTCAGCTAAGTTTGTTTTGTTTTCATCAAAACTAGGCGAGATTAATTTAAAGACAGCAGCAACAAAAATTTACACAAAAGTAGCAGTACCCCCCATGTTGTTTCAAAGTAATCTGACCCAACCCTGACTGTGACAGATTTTACGGTAAACTATTTCTAAAATTGGGTGACTGCCTGTATTCTCCTTCTTATAACTGATCATTGCCAGCGGCTGTTTCGCATTTGCCTAAATGCAAATTGCTTCAACTTGCTGTTTGTTTTATGTCAAGATATCCACGTTGAGCTGGGAGATATGTGGTTACTTACGGTAATGGGCGGTATATGCGGTTACATGTAACAAAGGTAAAACAAACAAACTGTCCTGCTGGGCAAATAACAATAAGGAAAACCTGGTCTTCATTAGACTCTCAATGTTCCCTCAACTCTAAAAAAAAAAGCCTGTGGATGATAGTTTACATAGTTCCTCATTACCCATTCAAACAGTTGTAATGCTCGAGTTGTGCTGAAAATGCAACTTGCTGGGAAGAACGTGGTTCCTAACCTTGTATACTCTGCTTTCCTTTCTTTTCTCATCCCTTCCTCGCTGCAGAGCATCTCACTGCACGGCCAGGCGGGCCAAGGCCAGCACCAGCAGTCCCACTCACGGATGGGCAACCATGACACCAGCATCGTGATCCAGCAGGCCCTGCCCTCTCCTCAGTCCAGCTCCGTCATCACTCAGGCTCCATCCACCAACAGACAGATAGGGTGAGTCGAAAATCCAGCAGAACACCTGAAGGTTACAAAGGATGTAGGTTTTAATCATGGGAGAGAAACTTTCTCTGCATCTCTTTCAGTTGACCCTTCGCTAAGTCCCGCCCCCCTTGGTTACTGTTGCTAGGCCTGACAAGCTTTCAGACCCCCGGCATGTCAATATGGCGTTTCAATGATATCAGTGAGAGATACTCCACGTGAAATAACCATACATTTATGGAATAATAGTTCTGAAATATCAGAGAGAAGAAGACAGTAAGGACTACAATATGTATTCGAGAGCTGCATTCACTTTCACACATTAATTTGTCAGCGGAGTATTGTGAATGAACGACAAACAGGAAAAGCAAAGTTATTAAACAGCAGGGTGAGTGAATATATTGGTTTATTTTAAGCAAATGTTTAGTCATGATGACTCCTTGTAGTGTCGCATACTTTTAGCCGTACGCCGTTAGCAGCATGTACTGAGGTTAGCACAGCAAGCTAGCAAGCTAGCGAGCTAGCGTGCGACCAGTCTCACTGGATAGCGAATAAAAAGACTCACCTGTAGGTTCCTGTTCATCTACAACAGTACCAGAGAGAGTTGTGTATAAGGCGAGGACGGTGTGTCGCCATTGCTCCAGTAGAGAAACGTTATGTGAATGCATGATGTGTACCAGGATGAGGAACAAAGCATACCGGCGCCTCACTACTTATCCCCACTGCTCTCAATCAGGCTTCAGACCGCTGTCAGGCCTGCAGGTTCCTTATGCACACCTTTTTGACATTTTCCCCTGCAAATCCAGGCTTAATGTTACCATGCAGCGCTTGTTAGCGCTACACAAACTCCAAAAGTTTGACAGGCCTCCTGTGCCTAGTTACAGTTGCTAAGGTAGGATTAGACAGTGACCGTTCTCGGGAGGGGCTTAACGAAGGGTCAATTATGTGAGTTTTTTCTTCGAGGAGTAGAGGCGCTTTTAAGAACTGCTGACAGACTGAAAATTATCTGAGGAGCGCTGTGATCGGAGTGTATCCTCTCACCTCAAGTGCGCCCCCATTATAGCGACGGCCTCAGGCCCGGCCTGGTCCTTTTGTGCCGATTGTCATCCCTCCGTAGTCTCTGAGGTAATGTCAGTGTTTTGTTACATTTGGAGCAGTGTGTGTGTGGTGCTGGCGATTCATGTTTTGCTGTTCATTCAGTATTGTCCCACAGCAGAGCATGCCAAAGTGGGTCCCGGAGGACAAGATGAGGTCATTGTTGAAGCTGTGACTGCTTTTACAGCGGTTTAGCATTTCATGCTCTAAAATAGTTCCTTTCACTGTATGGGAATGTCAGCTACAACCTCAGAGCGCTGTTTCTCTGATACCTTTGCGCTGCCATGCTACAGGTGTATAATAACCAGCATAGGGCTGCCCCCTCTTTGACGATTAGTCGACTAATCTGCCATTTTAATCTTGGATTTAATTAGTAGATTAGTCATTTTTGATGCTTTTTTTTCATGTTGAATGACTTATTTCCAAGAAACCTTTGAGCACATCTCTGGCAAACACAAGATTTAAAGTGGTGCTTTTGCATGATTATTTGTGGAGAAACTCAGTTTTACAGTCGATTAAATCAACTAATCAATTAGTTGAGTGTTAGTTGTCTAAAAATGTCTTTAAGATACAGAGAATATATTAACTGCAACCTCTGTAGTGTGCTGCTTCATTATTTACCTGCAGTGTTTAGTGGTCAAGGAAAAAGCATTTTTAAGTGAAGTCATAATCAGACCCTGATGCTCCTGATGATCCATACATTTATACTGTGTATAGTGAGGCTGTGTGATTTTATCAACTCTTCCAACCGTCATGGCTCTTTGAGGGTAATGTCTTTCCCTCTACTGACTTTTTGTCTTCATATCAAGAACATAATCATTACCACACGCAAACATTTATACAATTTGTTCCTTATGGAGCCACTCCACTGACCTCATTCATTCCTTATCCCTTAACCCCAACCACCTTCAAACTTGTGCCAGGGCTTTGTTACTGTAAACCAGACCTGTGGCAGGAAAGTTAGACATTGAGATGGCTCGGTGTTCAGCCTGTGCTGTGTCGAGGTTGTCCTGTGTAGATTTACAGCTTGAGGAGCTAGTGAATATTGGATGGGAGGCCCATCACTAAGCCTGACTGACACCCCGTCAGGCTCTTTGTCGAGGACGGGGATGGAATTTCACCCCCTTGGAGGAGCAGCAATCACTGCCAGTAACAGAGACTTTGCTGGGCCTGCTTCACCTGAGTTTACCTGTCATTAAAAACTCATCAGAGCCGGCATGCCATGTGGCGGTGGTTTTCAGCCACAGAACGGCACGTAAGTCTCAGCTACAGTTATCCGTGGCACATTATTTGAGGGATTCCCCAAGCAGCACTAGCAGGGAATGAAATTAGCACCTGTCAAATACAGGGTAAATGTTGGCCGTGGCAGGTAAAAAATTCAGATCACCTGCCACCATGGCAGATAGGTTTCCCTTATATTAAGAAATATTGTTTTTAAAGCAATTCCTAAGTTAAAAATAGTCAGGGATTAAGGTTACATGATATATTCCATATTTCTACTGTCTGGTATAGGCTTTGTTGTTGTAGGTGCCTACATCGATGCACTGGTGGGAGTATGTGAATACACACACAATACAGCATCTCTGTATAAAGAGGAGTGGCTGTATTTGTGACGGTATTGAAATTCATACCGTCGGGATTTCTAAACACCCTGGTATACCGTAATACCGTGATACCACCCAAGCCACACTGTCTGGTACCACTGACTCAGTGTTTACAACTCTAAAGCATTCTACATAGATTTTAGAAGTGCCAGACAAAAAAATTGAGCGGCTGTGTAGAAATGTTCAGTGATCTACCACAGTGGCAGGTGAGGAAAAATGTAATTTCCGACCCTGAGCGCCCGTGTGTGCTAAAACTGCAGAGGCGTCACTTGTTTACTAGGATGGTGGAATCCTGACACATAGGATGACACAATAGCATGATTAGATTCACACGAGAGAAATGTGGAAATGTTCACATCAGCAGGAAAAAGGGTTGAGGAAACCCCTCCACTGAGAAGCGGTGCTTCCACAGGAAGCCATTAGGGCCAACCAAAGGCTCCGTGCACAGTCTCTCTCCACAGGAACTTCCCACACACAGAACAATCCGGACACTTCGCAGGCTAGCTGTGCTCTGTCCACACTGAGAGTTAGGGAGCCTAATGAAGGTCAGATCAGGGCTTCCCTGTATGACGCCACTGTTGCTCTATTAAGCCACTTATTTACTGTGCAAATGTTTAATTCTTAGTTCTAATCATAATAATCGAAAAGTGATCCTCATCAATTAATCTGCCACGTTTGTGTTTGTGATCATTGCAGGCCTATAAAGCTTTTAATCTCGACGCACTTTATGGAGCTCTGTGGTGAATATGTATCTCTGAATGAGAAGAAACCATCAAACGAAATCAGTTTAATCTCGCCTCCATCTGCTTCCTTCGTTCTCGGCGCTGGTGAACGCGCAAGCGTGAGCATCCAATGAATTAGGATAACAAGTCATTTTCATTGCTCCACAATGTTTACTAAAGAGCTTTGAGGCTTGGAATCAATTAGGATTGGCTTTCCTCAAGTCCATTTACTTTAGGGTTGAGCTGGGCCTGCAGCTGTGAAACCTGAGGACCTCGCTCGCTCTCTCTTTTTCTCTCGCTCTCCTTCTGCTCCGAGTCCCTAAACAGGGTCTTTGGGGAGCTGCACTGACACAAACCAGTGTTAAAACCAGGCATAAGAAACAGCCAGCAGATCTTAATGTCACGGCTATCATTATCATACAAAGCAAAGCGGCGTCCAACAGATTTGAATGCTTTCTGCTTTTCAATTATAAACATCTGGTGCTGAGTTATGTCAGAGTTAAATGCGTTGGACATTACCAGTCAACCATGTGAGATACAACATTCTGTGGAAACCTCAACCTTTTGACTCGTAAGAAGAGATGTGCGGGTATGGGTGTGGGCACAAGGCACTAAAAAAATAATGTAATAAAATACATTCTTCTTTTCTGGCTCAGTAGAGGAACTCAGTCAATTTGTTTCCATTACACAATCAACCTGAATGCAGCTGGGTTGAGTGAGGAGTGATTACAGTACAGATGTGGTAAAATAGCTGATCATCAATTACTTATCGCAATGTTGGCTGTGTATGAAAACAGGTGCTTTTATTAAATGGAGACATTGTTTGATAGCTTAAATGAATAATTCTTGTGTTGGTGTTGGTG
The DNA here is from genome assembly GCA_028570985.1 of Heterobranchus longifilis. Lineage (NCBI taxonomy): Eukaryota > Metazoa > Chordata > Actinopteri > Siluriformes > Clariidae > Heterobranchus > Heterobranchus longifilis. Next base: position 3,498 of record JAOVVB010013043.1, on the reverse strand, counting down.
TCGGTCGGGTTTGGTTTTTCACCAGATTCACATCCAATTCAAAATTTCAGAAGAGTTTTGTATCACTTTATTCTTATGCAAATGTAACATGAACAATTTATTTTACTACAAAGTCTTCCACCATACTCATACTATCTGTTTTAACTAACGTTGGTGATTTCCCTCCCTGGCCATACTGTGTGCAACAAACTATCACATCACCGTGCAAAGCTCTAAAGGAAGTCAATTTGTGGTTTTATTTCTCATGCTGCTTTAAATGCACAATATTTTTTCACACCTCAGAGCCACCAGCCACTTGAGTTCCTAGTTTTTTCGCCTTTAAGGGAAGTAGCACAAATAGATGTTGGTCTGCATGCCTTCTAAACAGCAGGGTTTCATGCAAAGCTCAAGTGTAGAGTGACACATTTGCTGAGAACTTCCTTCATTTTCTCACAAAGATTTGGTGATATGCTGATTGATCATTAAGGACAACTGGGTTGTCATATGTGATACCTGCCATTCTGTCGGTTTCAAATAATCTTCTTTTCACAAACGACATTCCTTTTTGTTTAATATAGATTATGATCATCATATCAATCCATATATGATTTCTAGATAATGGCTTGCACTTTCTAAAAAACAAAACAAATGGTCACATCTTGAAAACAAATAAAATGCCATTCATGTGCAAATGCTATCAGTGCATGGTCTGCCATGTACAGTATATTTTGATCCTGATGTGATATTCAGTAGTTCTCTTAGTTGTTACTTCGCCAAGGAGGTCATGTTTCGGTTTGTCTGTGTGTCAGCAGGATTACAGAAAATACATGGCCCGATATTCATGAAACTTGTTGGTGGGGTGCAGCATGGGCCAAGGAAGAAGCCTTTAAATTTTTGGAGCGGATCCAAATCGCGGGGTGGATACACAAATTATTTTTCACTTTTGTTAACATTGCGAGATAGGGCATTTGTGCTGCATTCATGTGGTGTCGGAATAATCGGTGAAAATTCACGTGGACGCCCCATCAAGTCGGAACATTAACATTGCGAGATAGGGCATGCCTCGGCACTCTCCGAGTGCCCTTTTAGTTTACATACTATTTCTGCTGTTACTGTAAAAATTAATTAAGGGTAGCGTAGTGATGTTGATAGTTGTCATGATTTATAGATTGCATAACACTTTTTTCCCATGCGTGTGATAAAACAACTGATTTCAACACCCATTGTGCCAGCGCCAGAACGGAGAAAGTCTCCACACCTCTATGGAGCATTAAGCGCTTTGCATGGACAAACTTTGACCTCATGAACTTCGTAATTTAAACAAAACTTCCTTTATTATTGTTTATGATTAGATTGCATTCAGAAAGTGGTGATAAGGAGGGAGGTCCGCCCTGAGTGCAGGAGCGCGGGACCTCGACAAAATGCCTGAGGTGCCCTCTTGCTCTGACTTGACAAATGCCCTTAAATGTGGGCAAATAAACTGTCGGGCTAATGCACATATAGTAGTAGCCGGCAGAGAGGAGAGAAGAACACATAAACAAAGGTACAGAAAAACAAAGGTATACAGTGTAATCAATTAGAAAAAAGGAAGAAGAGAAAAAGAGAGAGAGAGAATGCAGGATGTACATCTGACCTGAATTAAGATGAGCTCATTGTGTACTGCAGTGGGTTTAATAGTGCGTTTGTAGAGGAACGCCCAGACTCTGTTCCCTCTCATTCCAGCGGGGCTGTGTCATCCCTGCCCCGGGGCCACCACACATGCAGGCTCCTGCACAAGCAACTCACACACAGGGACATGCCTCACAGCTCTGGGGAGCGCGCAGGGATCACAACGCGGGGAAGTGTGGAAAAGGGGGATCAGAGGTGGACAGAGGAGAGGAAGAAAGGGATCAGAGGTGGATGGAGGAGAGGAAGAGGGGGGGATAGGAGGTAGATGGAGGAGAGGAAATGAAGGATCAGGAGGGTGGAGGAGAGGGAAGAGAGGCATCAGATGTGAGGACACAAGGACGGTGGCTGTAGTGGGGTGGAGGAGAGGATAAAAGACATGCCTGCACAGGGAAAGGAAAAGATAGATCATGGTTGGATGGAAGTATGGACAAAGTGGGACCAGAGGAATGAAGGTGTGGGAAAAAAAAATGCACTGAGATTGTGAAAGGAAAATGAAGATGGAAAACTGAATGAGAAACAGAGGGATGGTGGAAGACAGGCATCAGGTGGCTGGATGAGAGGAAGAGGAGTTGGTTGGGACAAACTAATTCATATGCAAGTTTTAGAGAGAGAAGAATGAAGTATCATTAAAAGTGAAAGGGGCGGTGTAAGCCAAATGTTACAACATCAGTCAGGTGCTGCTGACAGACGCCAGGTTAGCGTCTAACGAGATGACAATGATAGGAATGTACTGACATGTTTTTTTTTCACTTTCGTTGAAAGCGAAAGACAGCCCATCTTCGTTCCGCTGATGGCATCTAATGAATCAAAACAATATCATATTTGGTGGATAAATACCACAACACTCACGCTAATTTGCCCCAGAGTATAATCCACCGCCATTTCTCAACTGCACTTTGGCATGGCTTAACTCAGCTTGAGGCTCCCTAACATGAGGACACCCCCATCCCAGATCCATCCCAGTGCAGCACCCTCCCAGCATCCATCCCCTCCTCTAGCCCGCTAATAAAAGTCAGCCTGTGTCGTAACCCATTAGGGCTGATTTATTTGATCAGATTCGTATTATTTCCTCAGTCCAAACCCCATGGCACTCTCCTCCCACCAGTGATTAAAGGCAGTAAATCAGGGGCAGGTCCTGTGTAGTGTTTACTCAGAGAGCCAGGCAGCTGCAAGCTGTTTGAGGCCCTTGTTTCTCCCTCTGTTTACCTCCGTTCCCATGGCGACTGCACCACCGTCTCCCGAACGTCTGGAACTTGGCCCTGGGCTGTTTTGGTTACGTTCGAAAGTTTTTAGCTGCTGTGTCTACCCAGAGCTCGCGGTGACTTCACCCAGCGAGGAGTGAGCGCAGAGATGTTGGAAGGAGGGAAAGAGAGGGAAAAGCGAGAGGAGGAGAGAGGAGGGAGGGACGAAATCTGGGGGTGGGCAGGCACAGGGTGGGGGGAGGGCGAAAAGCCAAGAGCATTACATCATTGCTGGAGCAGAGTCAGAAAGGGAAGGATATGAGTCAGTGGACTGACTGCACCTCTCTCTCCCTCTCTTGCTCTTCTTGGATGGCAGCCAAACCCCTTGTGTTTAAATCTCCAGTGCTGGAGTTGGAGTTGGGACTGTGGGGATTGGGACAGTAAAGCCTGGTGTGTGTGCAGACTGCAGGATTTGTAGTTGAGGTGTGTGGGCACCCTGAGGGGTCCAGAAGAGAGTTATAGAGGATTAATGGGACAATGAGAGGAGGGGGAAAAAGGCGAGAAAATAGCAGGATAACTTGGAGAAATAGACTTTGGAACAAGAGATAAAAAAAAAAGCAAAAAGAGGGAATCGGGGAGAGAAGAAGGCCTAGCAGTGATGTCATGGTGG
>JAOVVB010013036.1:0-16625 GCA_028570985.1 Heterobranchus longifilis | reverse complement strand
CACACACACACACACACACACACACACACACACACACACACACACACACACACACACACACAAAATGTTTTCCAACCCTACCTAAGATACATTATGCATGATCTGTAATGCTCCAGTGTAGCCTGTGTTTCACCTATGTGACCATTAATTTTTTTTTCTGCAGGGGTTCATGCATTATTTTATAAAGAACCCATACTATTAATTCAACCTTGCAATGCTTCACAGCTTGTGATATTGATCACAGGATATTGGTGAAGCACATTTCAGCGGGGTGAAATGCTTACCATCAGGGGGACTTGAGCAGATTTCTCCAGCTGAAGTGCTGTATCACATTACAGTGCATGTTGTGAGAATAACAGAAATTAGATAACAAATACAAAGTGCATTCAAAGCATCCAGACAGTTATGCCAGACATCTTTGTCTCCTTGTAATTAGACTTGCTGTTTTCAGAAAGGTGCTCTATTAGTAAAGACCTCATACCTTTCATGGATGCAAAACCCTAATGAATACAATAATAAATAAATAAATATTGTAGGACATTTTTGAAATGTACATTTCCTTTGAACATGCATAGTAGTTTATTTTGAATCAATCTCACATACACTGCCGTAAACACTCACTTAACAAGGCTGTTCTCATTTACTGTTCCTAATTATACCTCCGAAAAGTAATGCACTATAATTTGTAGATAACCCATGTTTGTGAGCCAGGAGGCATAGCTTATTAAGTCCCATATTGATGTTTGTTGTTAGGTGGCAACCTCTAGTGGCCATAGTAATTATGACGGGAGGAAGTGAAGAAGTGAGGCAATGCAGTGTAAAGACCAAGAAGGGTGGGCGAGCAGGGTGGTGCATGGGTCAAACAAAGGACTTCACCCAAGAGCTGTGTTCCTGTGGTGAGGCTTTGCTCCTCCATTTCCTTTTTTGAGATTTAAAGGCCAAACGCTGATATATAATGTTTAAATATTTTCATATATTTAAAGGTTTTTAGGGAATCTTTTAGGGAACGTTCTCTAAAGTTTTCCTCTAGGAAACGTTCTCTAAAGGTTTTTAGCGAACCTTTAGGGAACGTTCTCTAAAGATTTACTCTAGGAATCGTTCTCTAAAGGTTTTTAGGGAACCTTTTGGGAACGTTCTCTAAAGGTTTCCTCTAGGGAACGTTCTCTAAAGGTTTTCAGGGAACCTTTTGGGAACGTTCTCTAAAGGTTTCCTCTAGGAAACATTCTCTAAAGGTTTTCAGGGAACCTTTTGGGAAGGTTCCTTCAATGCTCTCTAAAAACTTTGAGAGAATGTTCAGGGAATGTCCCTAAAGCTTTTTTGGAGAACCTAGGGAATACTCTCTCAAGGTTTTTAGAGAACGTTTAGGGAATGCTCTTTGAAAGTTCTCTAAAAACCATTAGAGAGAGAACCTCTGAAGGTTGCCTGAACATTGTAGTTTAATAGTTATTAGCAAACTTTTTTTAAAGGTTTTTTTTGGGCCATTTTGCCTTTATGATAGTACAGTTTGAAGATCTGAAAATCTGAACTTCCACAGCGAGCTTCAGGAGTACTCGCACGAATGAAGCGATCAAAACAGAAGATACCAGCGTCCAAACACACGCGAATTAAGCGAGTAGATTATTTTATTCGTGTCTGCTCTGAACACACGGTGAAAGCTATTGCTTCTCAATTTACTTTTTTTGAGATAAAGAGGTCAAAGGCTGATATATAATGTTTACATACTTTTATATAGAAATGGAGGAGCTGATATACAGTATAATGTGTAAATAATTTTATATGGGCTAGAAACGGAGGAGTTATTGTTCTCTTGCTTATAGCACATCAGGCACACCAACTCTTTGGCAAAGTTGTTTTCTGAGAAGCCAAATGTTCATCATTGTGTGAGTCTATTGTATGTGTGTGACTAACCGGAGGGCATTCTGGGAGAACACCATGGCACTCATTTCCCTCCCTGCCTCTTTAATTCCCACACTATAAGTAAGATGTAATACACATGGATGAGATTTCCGGACTGGGGAATCACTGTGACATGTGTTTCTCAAATGGGACATCATTGGTCAGTTGGCAGTCAGTCCTTCGTTAAGATGCTAACATGTTGCACAGCTGCTGTCGTACAAGTATAGTATCTCACAAATTTCCAAACTGATATTTATAATCCAACCATTTTTAAATGATCAAATGTGTTTCAAATGCATGAATAGTTATAATGTATTATAGCAGGCTGCAGCTATTCAACAATGAACCCTCTAGGTAAGCATGTTGTTTCATTAAAATTCATGCACATAAAAATTGCCCTTGACTTTCACCGGCTCCATTTTATTCTTTTACAGTCCCATCAGATCAGCTGCAGCATCCAATTACTGAACAGATTTCAGCCCATCACGAGCCAGCTGATACCTTTTTAAATGATAGATGACGCTTGTATGCTACAGTGCTACGCTATACAGATTTAACTATGTAGCTCACTCGCAGTAAAGAACTTATAACAACAAATAAACTCCATACAGGAATCCCATAATACTCTAAAGAGTGTGATGTTTTTAAAGCATGCAGACTCTTCTTCAAACTGAAGTCTGACAAAGACAGAGAGAGATTATATAAACCAGAACAGTAAGACATTTAGAAACATTCAGTGACTTAGCACATCACAGCTGAGCACACTGATAGGGATTATTATGAGAGTGTCGGACAGGTGGCTTAGACAGGTCAACCTTCATAATTGTTTCAAGGACCACTGTGATCCACTGAGTCCTGCTGTGTTAATAACTTTGACCTTTTGTTAGGGGAGACCCATCCCTCTCATGTGAAATAACCTCCATCCACTCAGTGTGAGGCTCTGCTGCTATCTGAGATCATAGGTTCATCAGCAAGAAGTAGCTGCAGATGGTACTTCGACTGGACTCCAAGCCACACGACCATATGTCATATGTTCAGTGGAAGTAAATATATGAGTGTTTTTCGCCCCTCATACCTCACGGTTCGCGATTTTAAACACAGTGTTAACATTGTTAAAATGGATGTTGTGGCGGTAGGTTTAGGTTTAGACAACAAAACAAGTTGGAAGGGTTAGAAAAAAAGGTTGTGGTTTTGGTTAAAATCATAATATTTGAGACATTAAATCACTTCTGTGCATCCGCGTCACATGCTGTGGACACAGGCGGGCGCGTCTCATGACGCAGACGTCACGTACTTCCGGTTGTTACGGTCACTTGACAACCGGAAGTACTGTTTCATTTTATTTTCAACCGGGACACAAACCCCGGTGGGGCTGCCACAACATCAACGAACACTAGATGGAGATGCCTCACAATAAAACGTCAATACACGACCGCTAGAGGGCACTTGACTTCAAAACTTAACTACAGGTCGTAATAAGCTCCAGGCTGATAATATCACATGAATTCCAACAAAATCATGCCGAGGAATAAATATCACTTCGATCTATGTCAAATCACACAGGAAAACCAGCCCAGTCGCCAGAATAAAATATATGTAACATTTGTACCTTTCATACGTGTCATATCAACATTTCTATTGACGTAGTTCAGATCACATGTATATATACACATGTATGTATGTATGAGCTCAGTGTCTCATCAGGAGGAGGAGGGGACGGGGGACGGCGGGGGGGACAGCGTGTAATCTGGGCAATTCTCTAATTATAGTAATCTCTAATTATAGACTTGCCTGCGCTACATATTCCTCAAGCCTAACATCTATATACATGTTCTGTTACATTATAAATGTTGCTGTATTAGAGACTTTTTTGGCTTGCAAAGCCTACTATGCCCCCTGGTAAGCACACCTGAAAGAGGGGAGGTGTGTCATCTGCTCCAACACGATGTAATACTTTTTCACAGAACAACAAAAAAGGAAACTTGACATCTGGCTGAACCTCCGTCAGATGTCTTTGTTTTTAAAGAACTGTTCTTTAAAAAAAACATCTGACGAATATGACTAAAGAAACTGTGAATTCATATTATTAGAAGATTGTTTTCCCCTTTCTGCAGCTACAGCTGTGATGGCAGTCTCTAAATGTTCCCACCGTGTTGCAAACAGTAGCAAGAAAGGTACCTCCAATACCAAGGGAGGAATAATCATTTCCACAAGCGACATTGTTCACTGAGATGAATTAGGCATTGCAAGCCCTGGAGTCAAGATATTGAACACAAAAAAAAGGTTTTTCTAAGTGAGAATGTTGTCATTTGAATTTTGGGGTGGTATCAGGCTCTAAAGAGCAAATCAGCAAGTCCATGCTGCCTGCAACTACAAGATTGCACCAACCCATTTTTGCATGCACAAGAGTGAGTTATTGTTCAATATGGAACACAAGTAAAGCTTAACAAACCACATATTTGAAGGATATGTTCATAAAGATATATGATGCATACTAAGATAAATTAAGATGTGGTTCACACATGAAAAGAAGGCTTGTGTTTGCCAGTATGGTTACAGAGTAAGACAATCTGAATTGCTGCATATATCAGCTGCATATATCAGCTGCATATATTATATATCTATAGCTTCTCTGGTAGAGCAACCCAACTTTTAAACTATATGCTTAGCATTTAGCCGAAATACTCATTAAATGAGTATGTTTGTTATGGACGCAAGTCTGTGATGTCACCTGACTTCCTCCTTTGCTCCCGCCATTATTATTATTAAAGGTCACCACCTTTATAATAAAGGCGTTAAAGGATGCCGTAGCTGTCCTTCTTGTCGTTGATCACTGTTATATATTGTTCTACTGTGCACTTTTTCTGATGTAGATGGGCATGTGCAAATGACGGATGGATGTATTTGTTGTGTTTTTTTTTACTGTTTTTGCTGTGATTTTATACTGCAGACACTGTGATGTGACGTCCAAGGCACATCTCCCACTGGGACAATAAAGTCTTATTTTATCTTAAATATTGGTCGTAATAAGCTGCTTGCACAGTCGATATACACAGCTGTTTTTTGGTGAGGATAATCTGGTTTTCCTGTAAATCTTAATGATGTTTTGTCTTGAATGTACATTATACATGGTGTAACATTAAGTGGAAGAATACGACAAGTTGCATCTAGCACATTTTCACTTTATGTGACAATAAAATAAGAAGAACCCAGTACTCTATCTGAATTAAGTGGATTGTGTGTAAATGGTGCTTCATGACTGAATAATAATGTATCAAGGTCCAACAATAGTGTGCATTAAGGGCAATGCATCTTCACTTTATGAAACAGGATCTTACATCAGTCTTTTCTTCCATTAGGACTGTGTGGTTTAAGATGAATCCGACCATTAGCTATTTGTTAGAATTAATGAATATTTACTTTCTTTGGCATCAAATCAAATAATACATTTTCCACTTCACTCTGTGCTGTATAATTTCTCTAGCTTATTAAGGATGTGCATTAGTGTATCATTAATATGTCATGACAGTACAACAGCGTCTGCTGTTCCTTTCATCCTACAATCAAATGAGAGGCTTTTATGTATTCTATTTATCATTATTATGCATGTGGTGACTCAACACTGTTTCTGTGTATTCATATTGTATGGCCCTGCTGGTCCTCATCCATTCATTGTACACATGCAACTAGGTATCTACATTAGCATTTTTTTGTATGCGTGTGTTTATTCCAAACCCCTTATTCAACAGCAGACAGTAATTCTTTGCAAATGTGATTAGATGTGAGTAGAACTCATCAATCCGTGAAGATAAGACAGCTACCCTGGAGCAGTGGATTACAGCCAAATGAGTCAGTCTGTGGTGGAAAACAGCACCAAGCAACTCTGCCCACTACCCAACTACCACTTTGTTCGTGGCTCCGTTGCCAGCTGAGAATGAGTCATCTGGTATTGATGGCTGTGTACCCCCAGCTGAAGCTTTGTGGACAGCCGAGATCCTCACTTGAATCAGTCACAGTATGAGCAGCTATACTTGAAACACCTTCACCTTTACCCACATTTGTCTGTCTGTAAACCAGCCCAGCACCCAGAGGAATTATGTCCGTATTGGACCATTTCACACATCAGGATTTACAATGCCAACGTTTTGTGCAAATGCAAGGTGGAAAATAAGAGTGTGAAGGTCGCGGTGCAGCTCCTCTGACTTTCATGCAGGAGACTGGGCCGAGAGCTTTCGCTTGCCTAACCTCAACTATATCCTGATCACAGGGGCGGATTATTTTGACTGATATTGCAATTGCAATATGATCTACGATATTAGAAGTATTGCTCATTTTTACATCGTTATTCTCATTTTCGTTGAAAAATATATAAAAGTGATTATGGTGTGATTTTTGCGGTGATCTGTACATGACAGTATTTAATATAAAATGGTATTTTGACACACATTTTGCCTTTAACAAATATTGCGCTTCCTGCGATATGAAAATTGCAGTAAGCCATATTGCGATTTCGATTTCGAATTGTTCAGGCACAAATTACATTTACTCTTCTTACTGTAAAAAAGAAAAGTATATTTCTGAGTATTTGTTTTGTGCTGCATTTCAAGCTTCATCTGTTACAGATTAAAAATAAAAGTCACATGAAAAACATCATGATAAATTGTGTGGGAATGGAACAAAAGAAATTTGCCTCAAGGGGCTTTGATAAATCAGCAGCTGCGGAACAGAAGAAGCTGCTGATGTGTCTGCGGCCACAGGAGGGCAGCAGAGCTCCATGTCCAGAGGTGATTCTGCAACAAATACACGCTCTAGAATCTAAATGTTTAGCGAACAGTACATAAATGCAGAATGGAATAAAATGAAGGATCACGTTATTATTAGCATTATTGTACCTCGGCATAGGCCTACTTAAAAAGGTTGCATCTACCTTCATTAATCACTGGTGTAATGCTGTGTTCATGTGGTATCAGAATGATCCGAAAAATGAAATTCCAACTGGGAAAATTCACTTAAACACCCCCTCAAGTCAGAATAACAACCAACCACTCGGAAAGTTGAGGAAAATTATTATATTTTTATATAATGTCTTTGCTCACATGTAATGTGTAGCCCTAATAAGGTTGTAACTGCTCCGTGCATTGAATAAGGGCTGAATGATTTTGAAAAGATATCTAATTGCGATTATTTTGACTGATATTGCAATTGCAATATGATTTGCAATATTAGAGGGAATGATCATTTTAGTCATTATTTTTAATGGTCATGGTGTGATTTTTGCGAAGATTTGTTGTTAAATCTGTAGAATATGATTTGTAGGCCAGAACATCTCTGCAGCACGAAAATATTTAATTTTAAATTTCGCCTTCAACAAATATTGCACCTCTTGTGATTGGAAAATTGCAGAAGGCCACATTGCGATTTTGATAAAAGTTCAATTAGCTATATATTGAATGCACACAAGAAAGGCAGCCCAATGCTTTACAAGGTTAAATAGTCATAAAATGAACATAAAACAGGGACAGAATCCCATAATTCATGTAAAATATAATGGGCAATACTGTTTTTTCCACATTCCGACTTCAAGCCCCTTAAAGTCCATGAACACACCAAAATGTAACTCCCCATCCGGGGAGCGCGTGAATGCAGCACACCTGGCGAGCACGTGGTCAATTGACGCAAATAAAACAGCCCCACCCTAACATGCTAAAGCGACTTCTGCTTTCACCAAGGTACCTTCAGCGAGGTGTGTGAGGCCTTTCTGGTGTGTGTGTGTGACTGTTAATATCTGTTGTACGGTAACTGCAGAGCGCCATTCAGCTGGAAGTGTTTACAAACTTTGAGGAGCGCCGTGGGACAGAAAGACGGAGTGCACTGGTTATATTATGCTCTGAGAATGAACGAGCAGAGTAGTTGGACCTGGAGGAGATTTTTGAGGACTCGGGGGTGCTCAAGGCTCGCAGAGGTGGTTCAGACAGGTGAGTAGGCCTACTACAACAACAACAACAACACACCTTTTGAAGTCACTCCACTGCTTTGTTTGTGCGCGCGCTACATGCTGTGTGAAAACCTTTTGCTTTAATGTGTGTGTATGTGGCTGCAACCGCTGTGGAGGCTTGTTAGCCTGTATTATCCATCTCTGTGCTGCCTGCCTTGCTGAGGTTTTATTCTGCTGTTAATTCTATAACAAATGTCAGATAATTTCATTTATGTGGATTATGTTTGTGATGTGGGTCTATAGCTCTTCTTATGCCGGTCATTTTTGTTTAATTGTCTGAGTTTTGTCCTGTTTTCTGGTTAATAAGGCGACACCTAGGACGGTTGTATTTACAATTGATTATCAGTTGTATGCACAGGTTGCAAAGTGTTGTCTATTGAAATCGAATGTATTGCTGGTTTGGATATCAGGGCTCATGTTAGGCTTGATAGGCCTTTTGTTGGACGATATATTATCCCAGAAATCATTGTGATAAACGATATTATTATCATCATTTTTAGACAATGTTATGCTACTGATATAATGATAATGTAATAGCATAATAATGGGAGTACACCCTATAAAAGAGCACTGAACTTTTAATTCTTAAGAATATTCAGACATTGGAATTGGAATGTGAAAAATATGAAAAGTTTTTTTTCCTGTTCATTCAACCTAGCTGCTGTGAAAAAAACACTTTGGTGCTGTGCCCATGTCTTGTAATGGGAGGGAAAACCCTGCTGTTTATGCTGGCATCATGTTGGTGACATTCTTATGTTAAATATGCATGTAAACACAACAGGCAATACTGTACAATACATGACCTTGATCATTTTTACTGAACTTGATAAGTCGATGGTAACGTAATTATTGTGACAGGCCTCATGTTGCTGATGTTATTACACTAGTGTAGCCTGTACATTGATTTATTACAATATATTTTGTAGCCTACTCATTCCATCCTGCCAGCCTGTTTTTGATGGTAGTAGCAATAGTACAGAGCAATGCTTTAGAGTGGGTCCCTGTTCTGTTTGTTCCTGTGCACATGGGTGGTGTGATACACTTTTCTGCTGGTGGTTTGGTTTCACACTATTCAACTGAACTAAAAACACGAGAAGAGAAGCAAGTCAAATAGAAGTAAACGGGTCTTAAAAAAAACTGCTTTGCAAATGTTTGATGTGGGACAAAATGTATTCAACACGTTTGTTAAGCCTTGAGGATGCACAAAATGCGTTTTGGTGAGTCACGCTGAATGTAAACAGAAACCTTGTTTGTTTACTCCACAGGGCACATTTAATCAAATGTTTTAGTTGTTTTAACTGTAACCCTACCATGGTCATAATTCATTTGCTATAACCACAATCTTTCCCTAACCTCAACCTATACCGCAAATATTGTAGAAGGCAATAATTTTAAAGATGTTTGCAGACCAACATTGACATTTTTGTAACATGCACTGGACCTGGATTTGCCGTAGAGTTGCAAGAATTAGACGACTAATCGATTAGTTGATCGACAGAAAAATTATCACCAACTTTTTTTAATAATGGATTAATCGTTAAAGCAATTGTTCATGCAATAATAGCAGAAAATGCTGTTTTCAGACTTTCAAATATGGCGATTTCTGGCTTTTCTCTGCTATATATCATATTAAACTGAATATCTTTGGGTTTTGGATAAAACAAGACATTTAAAGACATCACCTTGGACTTTGGGAAACTGGGATGGACATTTTTCACTATTTTCTGACATTTTATAGACCAAACAATTAATCGAGAAAATAATCAGCAGATTAATTGATAATTAAAATAATAATTTGTTAGTTTGCAGCCCTAATTTGCAATGCCCTCAGTAACAGGACCCGGCTACTTGGTTGATTGTATTTTGAATTGGCCTTACACTCTCCACCATTTTTATCCACACTAATATCTGTTTTACCTCCAACATGCCACATATCAATACAAAAAAACAATAAATACATAATTGGCACTCGTCTACCAGTTTTCATACCTGCTCAAGTAGGAACTGTGACACCTGGGGAATGCAATCATCCGATTCCTTGAGTAAGTATGATTTTAATCATGAATATAATGTCTGACCTGGCCGGGCCTTTACATAAAGCGCTGGCTTCCGAGAAGCACTGTGGGCTACCAAGAAACTCCTCCTCTTGCATCAAATAACCCTGGCTTTAGTTTAGATTCAGCACCATGTCTTGGGAAGAAAATAGAGCACAGGCGTGGAACCCAAGGGGTCTACATAGTGTGGATTGATTGCTTTTAACATACCTCATCTTGCTTTACCCTCTCCGCAATGTTAGGGAAAGTCAAGGGCTTTCCACATGTCGAAAAAATATAGGCTATACAGCTGAACAGAATTTAGCTTTTACATGATTTACACTTTCTCCAGATGATATAAAGCTGTTGATAAAAAAACAGCTCCTTCTTGAAGCAGGCAACTTTGGAAAATGATGAAGCTAAGTGTAGGTTTGCGGTTCTAGTGGCTTTCAGTGATATGATTAATTTCAACATTATAGAGAATATCTTTTGCTTTCCCTGCTTTCTTATTTAATAACCTGTTATTTATGAAATACAACTGAAGGTTTTCGATAAAAAATATTACTGCTCTTATTTTAGATTCTTTTCCATCTACTAGCAGATAAGTGCTGAGTGTTGATTAATGATGAACGGCTTTTACAAAAGGACAGACTCCTCTTTTAACAGTAGAGGGGCAAAATGTATATTTACTCCATCACTGCACTTTAAAGGGCATCCCACCAATTTTACACATCAAGATCAGTTTACTCGTCATGAGAAGTACGACTCAGCCTGTGAAAACAGTTGTGTAATGTTTTCTGCTTTGTAAAGCTTTGTAAATTCTGGTAAAATAATCCTAATGATGCGTGGAGTTGGAAAGACATGGGTGTTTAATGTGCAGGCAGTGTCTAATGAAAACATGCTGTTGAGTTGCATCATTGGAAATGTAGAAGGCAGTGTTTTTGGATCTTGACTCTGCAGACTAAACGTCAGGATAGCTTTGTCTCTGCTGCATTGATTTGTAATGCATTATGAAATCACCACCCTTTAAGTACACTTTTTAGTTACTTGTACCTTTTATTGTACTTGAGTATTTCCATTGTATGGTATAGGCTACTTGTACTCCACAAGATACTAATATTTGGTCTTCTACATTTGTGTTTGACAGCTGTAGTTACTACTTACTTTAGAGATCAATATTTTAAAAACAACCCTATGGTCAGCTTAGAAAATATGTTTCACTGTTAAGCAACAGTTTAGAAAATAGGCTAGTTGAAATTAGCTCCACCTCTAGATTCAACATTAAAATGCTGCTTATGTTAATGCATCAGTCATGATAATCCAATATTATAACACTGAAAGGTCTTCCTGCATAGCGAGCTGTCGTGTAATGTAACTAAGTACACACTCAAGTACTGTACGTAAGTACAATATCAAAATATGATGCTTATGGTCGCGTCAATATATGACACTCACTGCCGCATTTTTAAACATGTGGGATACATGCTTTACATTGTGATATAAACAAAGCTACTTCATAGGCAACAAAACCACTTGGGTGTGTCGGTATCAGACGCAGAGGGACGTGACAAAGTGTCAGTATTTGACGAGTTGGAAATGAGACCGGTCTGGTTTTTACAGATTCATCTGCCCAAAAGTATAAACAGTTGTTAAAACCTCCAGCGTGACCATTGCAACAGTTAAAATTCTACTGAGGCGTGAAGACATCTGTATGATCTATGAGAAGTAATATTTTGAATGTGGGATATTTACTTGTAATGGAGTATTTTTTACATTGTTGTCTTGCTACTTTTACTTAAGTAATGGATCTATATGCTTATATAATACATTACTACTTTAACTATACTCTTCCTTCTGCAATCTGCTTTTTTAAAGGGGACATATTATGCTCATTTTCAGGCTTATACTTGTATTCTGGGTTTCTACTAGACCATGTTTACATGCTTTAATGTTCCAAAAACAAATAATTTTTCTCATACTGTCTGTCTGAATATAGTAATTGTATTCACCCATTGTCTGAAACGCTCCGTTTTAGCGCCTGTCACTTTAAACTCCTCTCCCGAAAAATCCCATTCTGCTATGAGTGACTTGTGAGAAAAATATGGTGCACCTTTGCAAAGGTAGTTCTCGAGCTGTAGTTGGAGATGGGGAGCCAAATCTGAAATGCACAATTAAAGGTAATTGCACCAGATTTAGCTAAATCTAGGCACTGGCTGGGTTATCTTATAGGGCTGGTAGGCGCTCCAGATAACCAAATGTATGTGCAAAAGCACTGAAAAAGGGAATTTTTCATGATATGTGTCCTTTAAGACAGAGCTTGAATTGCTCATTACCTCCGAGGAGAGGACCCAAATGACAGAGGAGGGAGAAAACAAAAAGGGAGAGACAGGGGGAGATGGACGAGAAGGGAAGACAGAAGAGACAGTGAGGGGAAAAAAAGCAAGAGCAAGAAATGTTGAGCTGACGTCATTATTACCTTCACTGACAGGTGTCATTTCATTCTAGTCCTCCCCCACTGGGGGGTTATGGGTCATAGGCTCGGCTCAATCACATAGCATCAGCTGTATATCTCCCCTTGTTCATCGTCTCTGTCCTCGTCCCCATCCATCCATCCTGATTACACCTCTAATGGTTCCTCTTCACAGCAGCCACCAACTGTAATGGAATTATGCTTGAATGAACAGCCGTGTCTCTCCACATCTCCCTCTTTCTCTCCTTCTGTCTTTTTTTTTCTAACACACACACACACACACACACACACGCACACACACACACTTTCTCTCACTTCTTTCCATTTTCATTTACAGAAAGCTGTTTGCACATTAAATACAATGCATTCACCACCATTGGGGCGCACATGAAAAAAAGAACGCATTACTGTCAAATTTGAGATTTAGAGTATTATTATATATGCCTCAGTCAGAGAAGGGAAGAGAACAAACACTGCAGAAGCTCCTCACATATATCCAGTGTGTGAAACACTCCATTCAATAGGAAAGATAGTTTATCCTCTCTTACTTTGCCCTCCGTTTTCACAAGAAAATGCTTTTATAATCACTCATATTTAGCGTTATTCATCGATTTCAATCCCCACCCTCCACCTGCTGTGCGTCTCTGCCTCTGCCTCTCCAAGTCTATATTGTGTGACACTGTAGTGTAGCCTCTCGCTCTCCTCAGGGAAAATCATCCTTCCATCGTCCAACCCTGCCAGCCTTATCAGTGACAGGGGAGAGATGAATAAGGGATCAAAAGAGCCTTTTCTCTCCCCTTTTTCACACTGTCAGGTTATATTTACTCAGGGTCCCAGTTGCCCAGCACAATACCACACACACCAATTACACAACAGGGTTTTTTTTTTCATTTCTGGGACCTGGGGTGGTGCAGTTATATATTATTGAAACCTTTCTACCAAACATGTCCAAGGGCAAACCAGGGAGATACCTATGGGGCTAAATGTCAATATTTGCCCAATGAAGCCTACATTGGAGTTTAAAGAGCAGGGTTCCCATGGATCCTTAAAAAGTCTTAAAATGCATTGAATTAATTAATCTAAAAAAAGGCCTTAATTGGTATTGAAATCTCTTAAATCAATCTTTCAAAACACTTAAAAATGCTCTTGCATTAACTCAGATTCTGAACCCATTCTGCAAAAAGTTTTTCAAACTCTGCAGGATGGGAATCAAGGCAGTGGAATCCCACATGCAGAGTGTGGCAGGTATATTTCTCAGTTCTGTGCTACACCCGTCTCAGCACCAGGGTCAGGAGCAACAGATCTCATCTCATTCGGGTGTATGCCTATAATATTTGTTATTGTAAAATTGGTCTTAAATTCCATTCCAAGTGGCATTAAAAAGTCTTAAGAAGTCTTAAATCTAACTTGCCTTAATCTGTAGGAACCCTGTTAGAGTTCAGGTTTATTGTACTGTAGTTTTCAGCCTTTCATGGAAGTTTGTAAAGTCTGTTGGCAGCCGTCTTCTTGGGCAGTGTCTATTTTTTCATACCTTCATACCCTCTTGCCATTATACCGCAGTATACGGTATATGACTGTATTTGTGTAAAAAAAATTTTTTATAAAGATGAGCTGCTGGTGATAAAATCATTGTAGCATGTATGAGATTGTGTAACCTACAATGCTAAGTGTATAATAAAGGGGCTGCAGCTAATTCAAGGCTAAACTATTAGACTTTATTGTCATCTGTCTATATACAGTGCAGTACGTTACATAGCGGGACCAAAGTGTGTATAAGTGCAGCCAAGTTTATTGTTCAGTGAGCAGACATCTGCTGTGAAAACAGTCTGGAAAGCTACTCTGCTTAGCCTTCAGCCTATCCTCCCGGTCTGCCGTCTTCTCTCACACCGCCTCCAGAGTCACCCCGACCGGACAGGAGCATTGGCCTGCTACGAGGACCAGAGGCCGAATCCGCAGCAGCTCCTACTGCTGTCATCCGAAAAAAGACAACGGAGGCGATGTGAGAGGAAACGTACATCACTGCTCTGTGAGGCTAGTTAGCAGGCAAAGCTATACAATAAAACAAGTGTCAATATCGACAAAGCGTGTCAGAGATGGCGAGTAACTCCTGCTAACCATAGCCACAGGCTCACAGGCCGCAGCTCATTCAAGTTCATGTTGATGAATCACATCTCAAAGAGCTTTACAGGTCCAAACGTTTGCAAAGAAAACATGACGGTAATCCTCATTGAACTGCCGCTGAAAAGTTACGGCATCAGCCATCGGGCAGAAATGAATAGTATGTAGGTTACTGTATGAAAACCCTGCATGCTGTGGTGGGAGGGGCTGGGCAAAGAAAGGCAGTGAGCTGCAAAAAGAGGTCCCATTTCACTTAAAATTCTGGTGTTTTTTTTGTTTTGTCGACTGCAGTTTTAATACAGCATCTCTGTATAAGTTTAATAGAAAGGGGAGCATCTGTATTTTTGATGGTATTGAAATTCATACCGTCAGGATTTCTAAATATCCTGGTATATCGTAATATCGTGATACCACCCAAGCCTGCAGTCTTCCCTCACTATGTTCCACAGACTATATTTTTACAGCACACTAAGGCCAAAATGTGTTAACATGAAATGATATAATTGACCGAAAAGTATCACTAAGCTACTGTTGCCTCATGTGAGACCAATTATCATCTTGATCCACAAATGGACAGCTTGTTTGGCAGTGCCATTCATCCATAGATTCTCTGTTGGTTCAAATGAACCATGCTGCAAAAAAAAAGAAAAAGAAAATCCCCAAATCCCACAAATCATTTAAAAGGAAACAATAGCTAACATCAGCAGGGAAGCCAATGTAATGACCCGTCTCCTTCTTTTGTAAAATCCATACCTTCACTGCAGCATCACCACATGTCCCAGCACTAAACGTCTAATGAAGTACCCTCTGCCATTAAAATAAGATCAAGGTTAATAACTAATCCCTTATAAAACAGCAATTTAGTTTAGCAAAACTAAAGCAGGACAGATTCTCAGCGTGTTTGAGTGTTTACCCAGCCCTCATTACAATGTACTAAAACCTTGGCTCTGGTGTTGAGGACTGGCAATAACCCACCACTTAATGAGTAAGGCCTACTGCTGCTCCTGCCAGACGATAATCTTCCCTTGGCATAACCAAATCAAGCACAGAAATGTTCTTATCAGGAAGAAACAGCAGACACCCCCCCCTCAAACACCCAACGGACCCCTGACTTAATTGATTTTCACCGTCCCAAGGCAGCTCATTCCGTGCGTCAGACTATTTTATTTACTGGACTGCTTGTTTGGGTGCTAGGTTTTCTTTTGCCTGTTTTCTTGCCGGTTTGATTTGATGATGCGATCCCGGCCTTAATACTTTACCGTAAAACTTTTTGCAATTTTCACTTGCGTTTAAAACAGGTCCTGTAACTTTTCTTCAAAGATGTTTTAATTAAATTGGTGGGTAGATTACTTGCAAAGTAACTCTCTCATATCAAATGAAGCCATAATGAAATATTTGTTCATGTAGGCGTTCTTTGTTTTGTCCCTGAAGAAGAAGAAGAATTACATATTCTACACTGTATGATCCAATTTGGAATAATGCAAGTGGACTTTAAATAAATTAGCCTACATACTTTTTGCGTGTAATTTTCTTCTTTTTTTTTCCAAAAAGCTTCTTGATGATTCACTCATGGGACACTAATACATCAGAACATTTTTAATTACTGAGACATAGATCATGTTTGAAGGTCATATAGACTAATCTGTATTAATGCAATTAAAGCCTGAAAAGAGGGTTAAAGGACTCTCTGTGAGCTCTTTCACAAAAGGTCTTTTGACTGGATGCTTTAACCTTTCTTATTACAGTTAAACCAATGATCACATTATATTTTACGAGGGATGTCCCAATCCAATCTTTGGTATCGGGATCGGGGCAGATCAAGGCATTTTTAACTGACTATATATCGGCTGTATTGAGCACTAACTGAATCCGATACTTTTTTACGACAACACGTGCCGTAAACGAGACGAGAGCACGGTTTGCGGCAGGTTGCGCAACACACTCTATAAGCTCTATAGCGCGGCAGCTGAGCTAAAATGTCTGCAGTGTGGAACTGTTTTAAATTGGAAGACGATAGCAGTCCACTTGTAATGCGTGCAATGAGAGCATTTTGCAAGGATATACATATTTGGATATACGGAATACAGCGAGTTCACTCAGGCGACGAGAGGAG
>JAOVVB010013026.1:0-16626 GCA_028570985.1 Heterobranchus longifilis | reverse complement strand
ATAAATAAAAACAATGTTAGTACACAGGACCACCAAGCAGCATCTCTTTGTTTTTGGTCCTTTTGTAGATCTGCACACTCTTTAATCGGCCTTGTGATCTGAGATAATCGGCCGATGCCGATTATATCAAAATGTCATTAATCAGCCCGATTAATTGGCCGACTGATTAATCGGTCTATCCCTAGTCTGAACCAGCCATTAGAGCGTTGCAGCTTGCAGGTCTCGCCCAGGCGTCCTTGTCCCAGGTTATCTGCCAGCTCGTCTCCTAAACCAGCGGTGCCTAACTCTTCAGCTTTGATCATTCTTGACTAAGAACACCAAAGAACTGCTTCATTTCTGTGGAAAACTTCTTAGGGAAGTCGAGAAAGATCTCAGTCACGTTTGCATGTTTCGGAAAATACGATCCTCACGCAGCCTACAGTTATTATGTTTGTTCTATGGACCATTAACCTTCTGTGTAATATTGTCCTCTCCTTTTACAATGTGTTAAATTATGATTGATAAGCTTGCGTCTTAGTGTGTTGCTTTTTGCAGTGCATTGACCATATATCTGCCTGTCCTTGTGTTGTAACTGTAGTCACAGATGAACAAAATAACTTTTGGTGAGGTAATCAGTTTCTTCTCTGTTAATTATCTTGGTTTATTACGTTCATCAGCTGTGCAATAAAAATTCAATTGCAAATAACATCAAAGATCCACAACATAAATTTCCCCCAGGTGCAGGGGTTTAGTTTATGCTCAGTGCCTCCCCAAGGGCACCCTGCAGAAATACAAAGTAATTTGTCTTCTGCTAAGATGTATTGTTCAAGAAGTGTTCTTTGGTGTCTTGTTAAAATGCTAACTAAGTTTGAATTTTCCTACAAACCATCTTTGTTCAAAGCTTGCTCCCAATGTCGCACATTTACTGAGTTGCTTTGTTTCTTAAAGAGGCAATCCTCAAGATTTCAGTCCTGGTTGATTTGGCGAAACCCCTATTTACTGGTGGTAACAGCAAATGCGGTTTAATACAGCAGGTCCCAGAGTACTGGGGCCAGCAAAAACAAACTATTGTCTTTTTAATAAAAAAAGTCAGGCAATATTTGACCCTTTTCCATCATTCTGTGAGCAACTGATCTGATTTTATGCTGCACATGGCACGAGTCTGCAAACAGCGATCGTGAAAGTGGTTGGTTACATCGCTGAGGCGTGCAGTCCGTCACCTGCAGCTCTTCATCTAACAGACGCTCCTTCTTGATGCATTTTTGACGAACGATAGCTGCCGGATGTCAAGCTCACTGACAAACACATTGCATTTCCTGTGACTACTTCACAATAAAAGTCAACGCGTCAGTTAAATGCTTTTAATGTGAAGGTGCAGCAGTAGGAAATGCTCAGTTTGCATCATCAGTACAGCTTAATACAGCTTTTTTTTTTTTTCTTTCAGGAAATCACACTCAGTTCGTAATACTGCATATATATAGGCCTAAATATTGCAATACTTTCATCAGTGGGCCATAGGCTCAATCACCATTGTGTTACTTCATTCAGCGAAAGATAATGAAAATCTTTGAGATTATTACTTTAAACGATTTTCGTCTGGGCTTTGAAATGGTGCAGCTATGTGGCAACCCGGCTAAAAATATCTGATTATGAGAAAGTTTAATATTTTGGATATGAAACATGCATTTGTTGCCAGGGCTTCAGATTCCTGTAAAAGAGTGCAACTATGAACTAAACCCCAATCAATCAATCAATCAATCAATCAATCAATCATAGTGTTTGCATGTATAGAAGTGCTGAGCAATAACTTCTTAATAGCTTCTGTTTAATGGTTGTTTTCAAAAAGGACGACTCATTTTGGCTTCATTATGCAAAGAGAAAAAATGCTTTGAGTAATAAAAGCAATCACAATTAGGCTAATGAAATGTAGGCAAAGAAGCTCCGAAAATTATTAATATTTTATGGAATTGGGAGAGAACGCATTTTTGTTCAATAGCATCAGAGGGATATGACTAAGTGTATTTATTTATCCTCTCATTATTACCAGACTGTCTCAAAGTGCTTGTTGCTGTGGTTGGTTAAATCCATAAGGCCACGTCCATTGCAGTGAAAAAATAGCAACTGTTCCAAAACCCTCGCCCTGAAGGTTCTCACGCCTTACTGAATGCCTGCACTCAGGAGGCTCTTCAGCCTGCTACGGTATTCATAAAATGTCACACCTAGTTTTAATCCTGTTAGTGACTCTCGGAAATCCCCCTCACAACATTTCAGCTCACAAAATGTGCAGTGTCCATTGTCACATTGACAGAAGAGTAGCCACCACATACTTTTACTGAAAATGCCAACAATACAGGTATTATAAAAGAATGGTTCATGGTACTCAGTCAGAATAAATGTGCGTCTGTGATACTGATGCTGTACTCTCCCAGCTTCAACCACTCCGTGTGAACACTTCTCGTCATTCATGTTCCATTTTGGCTTATTGGGTAAATGTACCCCATAATTATAGCATATGTCAGGTATTATGTTTTTCAATAGAAAAGTCATTGCAAAAAATAGTAATTCAAATGTTACCTTTTGTACATTTATATACGGAACAAAAAAGTATCGCAGCCTTGGGCACAGTGCTAAGGTCCTTCTAATTTAGTCCACATAACGAGGCTAATGTGCCAACTGGTGAGTCTCCTAGTGGGGACATTAGCTATTCCACTCATGGCTATAGCGTAAGCCTGTGGGAAGCTAACTACATGCAGAGAGAAGCTAGCGGCCTCAGTGCCGTGGCAGATGGGAGTCGTGATTTGTTTTTAATGTGACACACGTGTGCCATCTTCTTGGGAGGGCCACCTGGTCTTGAATACTGACCGTGGAAGGTCAGAAGAGATTTGATCAGGTGTTGAATCATCACTAAGGACTGCAGAACAGTATCCCAGCTGACTTTTCTCTCGGTTTAATCAGCTGCTGTATCTTTTGAGCATCAATCTTTTGTCAATAGTAACTAAAACTAACTAAACTAAGCCATGCACGTAGGATTTAAATGTGCATATTTGCGTGTGTAAAATGTATCTCCGTTTGTATGCACCAGTCTAAAGGCGCACTGAGGGCAGTTGGCACCTTTTGTGTTCAATTCTGTGTCGATGGAGCAGATTAAGTGGTCTGAAGGTGTGTTTCCACAGCAACGGTGACGAGGCTGGGTTTAGAGGGACTATTGTGAATCTTTTATGACAGACCTCATTACTCCTTCCTGGCTTCTTTGTGAGATCCTTACACGGAAAGAACACGGAACATTCCAAAATCGTTTCATTGTCCACCGTCTTCAAATTATGGCCAAAAAAAAAAGACCCTTTGCTTCAAATGACCCTTTGGTTGCTATGCACCAAGAGCTGACCTTAAAACTGTGGCTTCAAATAGCGATCTGTTGTCATTGAACTCAGTGAGTAAGTGTGTGTGTGAGAGAGACAGGGAGGGGGTAAACAAAGCCAAACAAACACACAAGCACACATTCAAAAAAGAGAGAGAGAGAGAGAAAAAAAAATCTGTACTCTGTATTAAAAGCTAACAGATTTGACAATGCCTGAAGAAGATCTCTGTTAGATTGAAAGGTTGCACAGTTAGAATGGATGGATAGATCCTCAGACAGTTCACTATCTAGATATGCCATCTGCAGTGAGATACCCTGATCACTCTTTTTTTTTTATATGGTAGATGTGTGGCTAAAATAAATCAACTATATATTTCATTGTTATTTAGTATGCTGCATCAGAAACGTCTTCTGCAACACAAACAATAGTAAACACAGTCAGTGACACTGGATAACTTTATAGCCAGTTCTGTTTTACTTCTCAAATGCTGCAGACGGAGCAGCGTTTACCTCAGTTCCTGAGTCAGTGTCGTGAATTTAGTATTTTCAATACTGCTGGAGAAGTTGGCGCCATTTAGAATTAGCATCACTGCTAACACTTTCCTCTTGTTGACTGCTAATAGCGATGTGAAGAGACTAACGCAGATAAAAGTTTGCAAATGATAGTCTGACATTTCTTGTAGCGTGAGAACATTGGGGATATCCTGAAGCCAAGTATGTGAAATGAAGAGATCGATTAATCTTTACACCCCTAGGTATAGATTTAGATACTGTAGATCATATAGATTCACATATGCTGGGGTGATTGAAGGACTGAAACTAATGATACGTTTTTAATGAACAAATATTGCATATGTTTGTTGATTTTAAGGTAATCACAACATCCTTTTGTACAATCAAATCACAAGTATGAGTGAACAATTAAATGTGTTTTCAGCTGAGAGGAAGGATGCTGGTTCTTCCCACAGTGATACTGCAGACACTCGTTTTGAAGACACATTGAATTTAGATCGTTATCTAAACTGTACGCTGCAGGGTGGGGACTCGCTTCACTTGCGAGATCTGTGCACTGTGATGTGTGAGCAAATTACAGTGAATTACACCAACAATGTTTATATTTCTTTATGGTGATGCTAGACTCAAGTGAAAATGCCACAGTTGATCTACATACAGCAGTCGTTGGGATGTAAAGCTCCTGTAGCTCATATAAATTCAAATTCAATTCAAATGTATTTGTATATTGTATTTGTATAGCAGCATATCATACAAAAGCAGTTCAGAGTGCTTTACACAAAAACAAGATGAAAACAGCTTAAAAATGTGCAAATAAAAATAGACATCCATGCATACTGTACATACACATAAAAATACATAGTACATTATATCCACATATAAACAGACGTTGGGCAGAAACCTTGTACTTTCTTCTATATTTTTTTATTTTTTTTCATAAATCAATACTATTTGTCACCCGTTATGTCCGTCTGTGGGTTTTTACAAATATTTAACCAGTAAAAAGTATTAAAAAGACTGATTTTGTCTGAGGTAAATAGCTCAATAAAATGTTTTCAAATTAGCCTTTTTTTCATTTCCTGAAAAGTAACGGTTTTGGACATACAAGGTTGACGAAATACAGTGTGCTCATTTAAGAAAATACTTGGCCATGTTTGGCTTTTTAAAAGAACACAGCGTCGGAGCAAGTCTGAGATCAGCACTTTGAAAGTTCTCTAGGGACCTGGAGGAGGTTCCCGCTCTGTGACCGGAGAGATCTGGTCGGGTGGTGAACTGACAGCATGTCTGTGGGGCGAGACTGGCAAGTGCTTTGTAAACCAACAGGGGAATTTTGAAGTTGACACTGAAAACAAGTGGTAATGAAGATTTAGGTGGTCAGGAGTTATAGCCTGATCTTCTGGTCCTGGTTAGAATTTGTGCAGTTGACTTTTGGATAAGTTGTAATCTGTGGATTGTTTTGTTTGGAAGACCGGTAAACAGAGAATTACAATAACCGAGTCTGCTCATAACAAAGTGTTGCGTTAGTTTCTCTGAGTCCGTTTGTGAAAGAAAACCTCTGATTCTCGAAATGTTTCTAAGTTGAAAAAAAGGCGATCTTGTTTGATGCCGCTGACGTGATCTTTGAAGCTGAGATCACCGTCCAGGATAACAAGAAGCAAACAGCTAACCATCACTAACAATCATTTAAATCAGCAATTCAAGTCTCACTGCTGTCTAGTTTTATGACATTTAAGGTTGTCTCAATACCAGAATTTTAAACTTTGATAGAATATTAAAAAACAATACTCAATACCTTTTCCGATACCACGGCAAAGAGTCTTTTGCACACAAAATTAGATAAAAAAATAATAATTTTTGTCTTTATTTATTTTCTCTCTCTTTTTTTTTTTTAATCAACAACCTGCACACAGTGCTGGTACATCATCTGTGCAGCCTTGGATTGAAAATCTGTTTGTAGATCTGCTTTTTTTTTAAAATAGCTCCTGTATTTTCAATACTGTGGATATCTTATTTTAAACACATGGTGTTGAAAAAGTATCAAAGCATCGATACTTTTGACAACCTTACAGCCTACCGTTGATATAAATGGGGTGGGCAAAATAATAGAAACACCTGTCAGTGTAAAGCAATGCAGTTAAACAGCCTCACAAACTGCATCCAATAAAATTATCATAAAGTTGAATCACCTCTCTAAAACAGTTTACACTGAGCGCTCTCATCTTTCTACATTCAGGAGATTCATCCTCTGTCGTCTGAGCCCCCCACCACCACCACCACCTATTCTCACATCCTTCTAACCGCAATTCCTCTCAATCCCTCTTCGGCTGTCACGGTTTTAAATTGGAGTTGGCAACCTCTGGCTGCCTTTGTGGCATTGCTACTGTACAAGAACATGCCTGGGGTACTTTGCCTCTCTGATTAGAGATCTTACTGTCGCCAGGCTTTGGCTGTATCAACATTATAGAATATTCCTCAGATGTCACTCCAGGCTCTTGTCTATGCCTCCGTCTCCAAAACCACATTGCTCTCCAGAGTTCCACCGTTTCATCATCTCCTGAAGTGAATGGAAAGAAAGAAAACACACAAAGCCGAAATTACTCTGCCTGGATGTCGATAACATTTAAGGCCTCAAATGGATTTTTAGGCTTTGGTGTGATCAGTTTTAAGCAAAGGGGAAAACCCTTGCTTAGTTCAACTGAAATAGGACTATGTGCGATTAGGAAAGGGCTGATTAGGAAAAAAATAATGTAAGAATTGTACAGAGACATAAGGGGCTTTTGTATTTAAGAGCTGCAAGTTTTGAATCCTAATGAGCAACTCCCTGAAGTACTGTAAGCACTAAGCACAGCATGTTTTGTCATATTTCTGAGATCTCAGCATTCAGGCAATTAAAATCTAATTCCTCATTTTAAATGAATGAATCTGAACTATGGGCCACTCA
The DNA here is from genome assembly GCA_028570985.1 of Heterobranchus longifilis. Taxonomy (NCBI): domain Eukaryota; kingdom Metazoa; phylum Chordata; class Actinopteri; order Siluriformes; family Clariidae; genus Heterobranchus; species Heterobranchus longifilis. Next base: position 9,835 of record JAOVVB010013026.1, on the reverse strand, counting down.
CAATTAGAGTTGGAAAAAAAAGGAATGAATTTTAAAGGTGACATATTTTGCTCATTTACAGGTTCATACTTGTATTTCGGTCCTTGCATTTGGCATTTTTCTCATACTTTCTGTCTGAATATATTTGTATTCACCCTCAGAAATGCTTCCGTTTAGCGACTTCAAGCCCCCCCTCCCGAAAAAAGCCCAGTCTGCTCTGATTGGCTTTGCCTTTGCTAAGGTATTTCTACTAGGTATTTCTATTTTAACGAGCCTGCATGTGACATAGTTGAATCCCATGTTTTCAGATCTAAGCAGCCCACAAAAAAATGACTTATCGGTCTTATTCCACAGTTTGTGGGTTGGTCAGCACTCCAGATACCCAAAAAGCATGTGCACAAGGACTGGAAAAAGTGCATTTTTCATATCTCCCATTTAAGTCTGAATTTATTGTTCTGCTATATGTATCTATTCCCATGAAGTTCAAAACGGTAGTCACCTTTTGCTTTCTCAGATTGATGTCGGACGCGATGGCAACGATGACTAACGGTGAAATACATCACGGTGATCAGCTGTAAATTCAGCACAGCTTTCAGTCTGTTATAGCAGCTCTCAAACACTTCAGTATGTCAGCACAATTATGCATTTGTCACATCGTACAGCAGTGCACAAACATGATTTATCTTAACAAGGCTTTATTTCTATATTGTTAAAGTGTGCGTGTGCGTGTGCGTGTGCGTGTGCGTGCGTGCGTGTGAACTGGGGCTGAACCTCTCAAGTGGTGGGTTCTGTTTTGCCCAGGGCTTCAACAAAACACTGCATCTCAGCTTGTACACATTAACTAACCCACACTACTGTACTCAACTTTGTTTTTTTCTGCCATTATGGCATCTGACAGATTTTGTGTGGAACAATGAATGCAGTTCAAGGAGCTGTCATCTCTCTTGAATGTCAAGGTTATTCTTCAATAGACAATAGTTCTCATCGCTATAGATTTCTTTCAGGACCGGAGAGACATTATCTTAATTTGAATGAATGAATTACTCACACATTAAATGATTTGGCAGATATTTTCCCATTATACAGATCACAGGAATCGCCGAGTGATCTTTTGATTGATTTTAACTTTATTATTGTATGCTGATTTGCCGATAACATAATGTGTCAAGTTATATCTCTTGTCAAAGCTAACGGTCCTACTGTGTTATTCAGGGATGGTTACAGTGCTAATGTAATTGTTCATGTGGGGAAAAAAAAATTGGTCTTGCACTATCTGCGAAAGGATGATATTTTTAACACAGTGAATTAAGAGCCGGAAAGCTACAACTGAAGAAATAAAACTCAAACGTAGTAATATGATAATGTTTCCCTATGTTAATTAAGAAAAGCTTAATTTGACTAAAATAACACTGTTCAGAGTTTACTTCCAAAAAACACTCACACATGCACTCCCACGCACACACACAGCTCTCTTCCATCTATCTGCTTCTGCTTTCTTTTCGTTCACCTTTTGCCTAAAGTGGTCCCTACGGCTCTATGCTGAGCATTGTAGCCTTCATTTTTCTCAGCCTTGCTTTGTTCCAAGCCTGCAAACAAATGCACACACTTGCACACACAGACGCACGCACATAAACAGGCCCTCCAGTGTTATGTTGTGCCTTAAGGTTGTGCGATACAGTAGTGAAATATTTCCTTTATTCTCTACCTTTATCACATTTTAAATTGTATTTGCGGCATGATGAATGCCCGTATTACATAAATAACAATATTAACTACACTACCAACATTGTGAATGTATATAATTAATGCTCCGAAACTTAATTGAAGTACAGCATGATCAGCTTTTATTTATTTATTTTTTTAGTTTAGGCCCATGTAGATAAGCATGCACAGTGCAGTGTACAGTGATTGGAATGAAGAAAAAAAAATACTGTAAAATACATAACGTGAGTTGTCTCTTTATGGACAAAGTTGAAAGGTTTTCCTGAGGTATAAATACACAGATCTGGACCCTCTTCATCTGAATATGACTTAATTTCAAAAGCAACATGCCCACCATAAAGGCAGAAATTAACCATTTCCTCTGTGAATTTTTAATGTTGCTTTAGTTTTGTTTCCTAAATGTAAGCAAGTACTTTTGTTTCTTAAACCTAACCAAGTACTTTTGTTTCTTAAACCTAAGCAAGTACTTTTGTATCCTAAACCCAAGCAAGTACTTTTGTTTCCTAAACCTAAGCAAGTACTTTTGTTTCCTAAACCTAACCAAGTACTTTTGTTTCCTAAACCTAAGCAAGTACTTTTGTTTCCTAAACCTAAGCAAGTACTTTTGTTTCCTAAACCTAAGCAAGTACTTTTGTATCCTAAACCTAAGCAAGTACTTTTGTATCCTAAAACTAAGCAAGTACTTTTGTATCCTAAAACTAAGCAAGTACTTTTGTTTCCTAAACCTAACCAAGCACTTTTGTTTCCTAAACCTAAGCAAGTACTTTTGTTTTCCTAAATGTAAGCAAGTACTTTTGTTTCCTAAACCTAAGCAAGTACTTTTGTTTCCTAAATCTAACCAAGTACTTTTGTATCCTAAACCTAAGCAAGTACTTTTGTTTCCTAAACCTAACCAAGTACTTGTGTTTCCTAAACCTAAGCAAGTACTTTTGTATCCTAAACCTAAGCAAGTACTTTTGTTTCCTAAACCTAACCAAGTACTTTATGAAGGCTCATAGCCCCACTCTTTAATTTTAAACATGGGACGTGGGATTTCAAGCGCGGAGGTAAATATTGCTCTTGCACTGCTATGGTTCTCTTGCAGTTTGATGAGCTCAATCTGGGAACGAGAGGAGCATTAATATGAAATCACGACTCTTCCAAGGTTAGATGATCGATTGGCAGCTTTTGGTGCTCTGCTCTGCACCATCTATTATTGATGAGCATGGTGTTGTCGAGTAAAAATCCAGCACGTTTCCACCGGTTATATGTTGAGACATCAGTCTTCATTGCTTTGTGTGGAAGGGATTCATTTGGACACTAATGATAGCAATTTGCAGGAGAGGGCATGCATTGAGATATTAAGCATGACAGATGTCAAATGTGTGCAGTCTCGGGACAGGTGTAGGAACTTCATAATGAGATGGACGCTTTATGGTAATTCCACGGGAGGTTATTTTCACCTGTGCTGAGAAGTTTCAGGTCACTCAGTACATTTGCATGCACTTCAGTAAACAGATTACGGTCCAATTTCTGCCGTAACCTGATTTCCAAATGTCATGTATAATAGAAACTCGGTGTCTGTAATTGGGGGAGAGAAACCTGATTTTCTCCTGGAAAATGAAGAATCATTTGCTGTGTATATGTGTAACTGGGTGTACATATTTGCTTGACAAAGACTTTATATTGGGAAATTATCGCTGTGACAGCAGAGCGGCGAGATAAAGGGAGAGAGCAATATGCAAGGTGCGTTCTCAAATAATGCCATTCAATGTCTGTCTGACTGAAGCTGAAACCTTCACAAAGTAGCTGTCATATGTCTATATATGGTTTTCCACCGCTGAAATGCAAACAGTAAAAGCATAGTAGGGATTTCTGGCAAAACTTCACCTGCCTACAAGGTGCATGGAGAAGGGAAAAGTGTGACTACATCAACAGTGTTGTGAGAGTGCACAGCTTTTCTTTACAGTGTATGCACATCTGAGCTCCAGGCTTCATTCTCACATCCAATGTAAAAAAAATATTCAGCTTGTATATAGCTGGTGTGCTCAACATAGCACAATGTATCATGGCGTGTTGTCCAAAATCCTCCAGGCAGTGTGATTTTGATGCATTCCATTATGTTTTTTTGTTTTTTCCTCTCCTGACCCATGTGAGAGACCAGAGAGTGTGATTTACAAATTAAGCTGTAGATGTACATGAGGGGTGACTGACTGACTGACTGACTGACTGACTGACTGACTGACTGGACTATTATAAAATATCAATGAACACTTGCACACAAGTTTCTCAAAAATGTCCTTCTCTCTTTGTCTGTCCTCTCTTTTTCTTTTTCTTTTTTTCTTTATCACTGCAGGCTGTGGAAACCAACCTGGCGTCCAAGGACAGTCACTGGGTCTATGCCAATGAGGTGAGGCCAAACACAAACACACTTGTATGCACCTGAGTGAATTTAGACCTTAGTGTCACTTTGCTTCTGTCAACACAGTCTCATATGCTGCCAAGGCACACACAAATGAAATCCTACAACACGGTCCCTCTGTACACTTTCATATCCATTTAAATTAGCAGCTTTTGTTTTTTATTATATCTTGGCTGACTGAGGGACTGGTTTTGATATTGTAAAATTGCCCTCACTTTACATGTTGATGTTATTGTGTCTGTATCGGTGTCTGACATTGACCTGAACGGTCTTCTAAAGTGGCTGTAACAGCACAAAATCCAGGTGCACTTTGTGAATACAGAACAGTGGACTATGTCTTTAGCTTTAGTGCCTCAGCGCTGCATTTCCATCGATTCAAAGTGATTTGGAGATAAAGGGGCTGGGGGGCTTGTCCGATACTAAAAGCAGTGAAGGAAAGATATTGGATAAAAGGTTTCTCCCAGATGATTTACCTGCAATATCAGCATTGCTATGCCTAATAGGAGCCATCTGTCACACGCACACAGACACACACACACACACACACACACACACACACACACGCACACACACACACACGGGCGGAGGTGTCGTTTTATCAGGGGGGGTTTGGGGGCCCTCCCTCAGGAAATTAACACTTAATATCCTGCATTATGGTGACTTTTTATGCACCAATTTGTGCTGGAAATGTCTTTAACCCTATTGAAAGGTGTTTGCATGATCCTATTCTAAAATCAAATAATAGCTAGAGCATTCATTCTTTTTGCTATCTGTCTTTAGAGTCATCACGCTGCATGCTGTTAACGACATAATTACATTACGTGATGTCCCATGCAAAACCAGCTCAAAAACAAAGTTCAAATATCTTACAGAGGGTTACGAAATAGTTTGTTCATGTTTCTACAATTACAAATATTTTGGATTAGTTTCAATACTTTATTCAATTATTATGGTTTATTGATTAGCGTACGTTTTTTTGCTTAGGTTGAACAGATTTTAGGGATTTGATTATAAAATATTTGAAGATACTCCAAGAAATGACATCACAATAAGCAAAAATAGGAGGAGTTAGTTTCGTCAAAATAAAAGTCCCCTGCTACTTTCATGTTTTTATTGAAATCTACACCTATGCACACACACACACACACGCACACACACACACACACACGCACGCATCAATGTCCATGTGTTTCAATGACATGTCACCTCCTCGTGTATACAAACATCATGCTCAACATTAAAAACATGACACATATTGATCAATAATCCATGGAACATGATTAATGTGTGTATGTAGCGCAGATAGCCATGTTGTTTAAGCAACATTCAATATTCAGATACGGTCGCACTGTGCGGTAAATTAACTCTTGATACAGAAATTGAAAACACATATTGGCCACAGCACACATTAGACTTTAACCAACAAGTACGACATAGTTGTCATTAATGCTTGAGTTAGAAATTCACGGTGCAGCATTTTAGTAGCATAAACACTGATTTACAAACGTTAATGAGGCTCAATGCGTTGAAAAACCTTCTGGTATGTCGGATCCCAAATGACCTCAATTTAGACTATAATGAGCTTTTATAGAATTACTACTTTGTATGTTTGAAATGATTTCCACCGTGCATTTCAGCATACACATAACTGAAATATTGATTTACAACTGCTAACGAGACTTTGATTTCCTTGAAACGTATTATGTGTCTGGCAGCTTACGTCATATTTTTTTTTTTTGCAGAAAAGGCTTAAGTCGTCTCAAACAAGACGATAAGATAAGGATGCGATCTTTAATTGGAAGCCGTATTCACATACAAACTCATGCGTGCCTTTCAGTCAATTACCACATACTTCCACAAAGACATTAGCTTTAATTGCATCAGACTCTGGGAAAGTATGAACTAATGGCATGTTAATTTCTATGGCACTCCCTTAATGGTTGATGTGATGTGGCTTACTGTAGAGTTATCTCTCCCTGCTACGCATTTAAAGAGGAATAATGTGCCTGGTTGTATCTGTGAACTATGAAACATATTCCCATTCTCTTTTCTCGCTCTTTCTCTCTAAAGACAATAGATAATAATAAGTTTTCTTTTCTTCTTCCTGTAATTTTTGATGATCTTTTTTTCCCATCTCTCTCTCTCTCTCTCTCTATGTTTCGCTGCCTTTCAATACATCCCCCCAATATAAACTGACAATCACCTTGAAATGAGAATAACACAGGCTTGTTGAAATGTCTAACAAGAAAATTCAATTACTACTCATGCTGGCCTATTTTTCTACGTTAGCCTCCAGAGCTCCTCTCTGAGAAAAAAAAAAAAAATAACATGAAAACTCTGAGCACCTTGCTAGTCCACCTTTTCGCTTACATCCTAATATTCTCATGGAGCCTTTTAAAATTCTCATACTTTGATCAACAATATGCACCATTTAAATTGAATCCATACATGTATCTAACAGGAAATGATTTATCCACACTCCTTGCTTATCTCTAAAGGGCAAGGAGATTTAAAGGAAGGTGCAGAGCTAATTTGTTTCCATTAGCCTGTAATTTGATTTCGTAGAAACTCCTGCATGGCTGATAGCTCAAAGAGTTCGCACAAGGTTTTTTTTTAATTCATTGGAACACGTGAGAGGACGGACAGACACAGTGATTATCAGAATGAGATCCTCACATTTGTAGTATGTTTCTATTTTACAAATGCAACAGCTATGAATCACTCTCCCTTTTGTAGCAGCTGCTGGTGAATTCTGTCCTCCCACTTTACTACGCAGCTGTAATATAGTAGATACTGCGCTTATTGAAATCCTGTTAGCCTGACCAGGTGCAGTCCATTTGTATCACCAAATCCTGCAGGGAAATAACAGCTTTCAGTGTTACCTCTTGCCCCCGTATGCAGCGACAGCCCCTGCGGACGGTTGCTCGGTCATGATTGAGTTGTGACATTAATTTGAACCAGGTGATCCTGAGGCTCTGTCGCCTGCCCACCTCGTCGGGCTCCCCAGGCTCCCGCCAGCCTTTACACCACATACAGTCACTCAACTCTCACGACAAGCGCTTATGCTAATCTGCCACCAGCTGCAACATGTTGCACGATGGATGTAGCTGTCGAGCTAGAAATGCGATAAGAGCACAGAGTGAGATGGATGGAGACGGAAAATGATGATGATGAGTGAGTATGATCACAAGTCTGAAAACAAGAATGTGCAACAGACAAACAAGAAGGAATAAACCAGATTCTAGACTTTTCATTCTGGGATGTCATAAGAATTACAGTAGAAATACAATATTACATACAGTAAAGTAAAGATTTAAAGTTGCAGTAATATGTTAAAGGCTGTTGATCACACATGAATGTCCTCCAAGAAATTTAGTGTCACAGTTGCATAAAGTTGCTGCAGCAGAGATGCTCACAAGTCATTTTTCGCAAGTCCGAGTCAAGTCTCAAGTCTCTGATGGTTTTAATGAGCTGCATGCCATCCGGTCTGCTTACAGCACTGCATAGATATATCTTAAGTAATTCAAAGCATGTGCTGTATCATTACTCCTTTATCTATTAACATTCAGTATCAGCATTGATTAGTTGTTTGGTATGTGATCACGTTAACCAAGCTATTGCAATGCAATATGAAAAAAAAACACACAATTTCCTTTAAAGTTAATAACTGTATTTTGCCTCGAGCAATGAGGCATGCAATAATAACTGTAACCAGGCCTGTAATTTTAGGGGCAGGGCCAGGCAATTTTTTGAGGGCACAAAGGCCACAAAGGCCGTACGTTAAGAATCACAATTTTTATTTCACTTAAATAGACAAATCCATTTCTAAAAGCACAAATGCCTTTTTAATAAACAGTGTAACACTGATAGAGAAATAAATACTATTTTTATCAAAAGAATAATAAGTACCACCAGCAGGCTACAATCATTGAAGCCTCGGTAAGTAATATTGAAAAATAAAACAAAACTGAATAATCAGAGTCCTCATTGTTTGATGATGGGGAATCAGGGGGGGGTCTGCTGCGTCCTTTGGCCCACACGGATTCATGTATGTTATTAATTAAGACTTTTTGTAAACAGGTGTCTGTTAATGTCTTCTGGATGCAGTCTGATGAGGTATAAGATAAGCACCCGTTGCGAATGTGTTAATATGAGTGCCTGTCATCCTGATACATTTGGGTCAGTAGGGGCCGGCTCCCCACGCTAGAAGGTCCAGAAGGCTCTTATCAGCGTATTGAATGGAGCTGCCACCAGCCCCATTCAAAGCAGGCTGATAAGTTCGGTAGGTTTTAGTTTCACTTTAACAAAACATAAAAACATCTACATTTCCGTTACTTTAGACACCAAAAACACGTCAGTACTTTTGGAAAAAAACATCTACACTTCCATGACTTCCTTAAGGTTTAGGTACAGAAAACCGTTGTTAGGGTTAAAAACAAAAACATCATGGTTTGGATGTTAAAATGTTGTTTCAACTGGGATGCGAACTGCAATCAACTCAATAACCGTGTGAAAGTCCTGTGTTTTTCTATAGGCTATATGTGTGAGACAGACATATCATTGTATGTAGTTTACATATGTTGTCATATATCAGATTTATGTATTTTAATTGTTTTTGTACCATCAACCTGCCAACAGATTTCTACAACGCTTTCTACAATCTGGCATATTTACATGCAAATGTTCATTAATATGCGCTGCCCCTACTCTAAATAAATAAAATAAATACATAATGTATGGGATTGTCCTCTATGGAAAAATAGTCCCTGACATTAACAACATTTAATCAATAACATACTGAATTAAACACATAGTTTTTTCTGTTTTTTTTTTCTCTTCTGTTTTTTTGGAAACGAAGTGAGTCATCTCTCTTCATTATCATCTTTGTGAGAGTTACACATGAGCAGTATGTATGGTAACAAACGACTGAATCATCTTGCTTCCTGAATTGGAAATACAAGACTGCCGATCAGGTAGCGAGTCTGTCACCGTCAGAAACTTCAAAACGAGAGCTCTTTACACGTTCAATTTTATTGTTCACACCACAGGTGGTGATTACGTTACTGTTGACATATCAAGCACACGTAACACTCTGTTGTCGGGGCAGACTTGAAAGGAGGAGAGGACAGAGAGTGAAAAGAAAAAAAAAACAGAAGAGGCAGACAGCGGTGCGGGTCTATGCAGCAGGGCACCGAGGCCACAGTGGCCTTTGGGCATATGATTTTCAGAATCACAGCCAGACAGAGGGGCTACTGCGGCCGTGGCTGTCGTGTCGCCGACGTGAAATTCCTTCCAATGACCTATTTTTCAATGACAGTTGGAGTACAACCATATTGTATAATTACACTGGGTCTCCATCTCATGACGGCTTATAATCTACTGTAATTTAACACATCCCTCTAGCCTCTCTAACCCAGAGATGCTTACAAGTCATTTTTTGCAAGTCTGAGTCAAATCTCCAGTCACTGTGTGTGCAATTTAAGTGTAACATGAGTCCAACTCCCAACTTGAAGTCCCCATATGCAGCAGAGACTGAGATATCCTGACCTTTAGTCCCTAGTATGGGTCAAACTATTATTCTTTTTTCTTTTCCCATAATGTATCCCATTAGCATTTTCCATTAGACCTTCCCTGACTGGTCTTTAATTCAATTCAACTCAATTCAGTTTTATTTATAGTGTCAAATCATAACAGAAGTTATCTCAGGACACTTTTCATAGAGAGCAGGACAAG
>JAOVVB010013017.1:0-16627 GCA_028570985.1 Heterobranchus longifilis | reverse complement strand
AAATGCTATTTTATTAAAATTTATTATTTTATTTGTACTATTGTTTGTATGTATTTTTTATTAAGATGCTCGAAATAAATAAAGAACTGAACTATAAAGAACTGAACATGCTCAGAATGACAGTGCTAACATGCTGATGTTTAGCATGTTCATCATCTTAGTTTAGTGTGTTAGCATGCTGCTCAACAAAAAGTACAGCTGATGGGAATGTATGGGGAGGTATTTGGTCATAAACCAAAGTATTGGGCAAATAAAAATGTTAACTTGATGGTGGTGCTAGATGAAAGATCAGGGGTTCACCAAAGTCAGAGGGATTAATGCTCTGGGGACCATGAATGTCTGTACAAAATCTTATTTTAATCCATCCAATAGCCGTTGAGCAATTCAGTCTGGACCAAAGTGGTGGACACAACGACAGACAGACCCCCATCACCATCCCTAGAGTCACGCCACTAGCGAGGCTAAAAAATTAAAAAATTAAGTTTGAAAAGTGAATGTTTTGAAAAGTTATCACGAAAAATCCCTCTGACATTGGGGTGCATAGCCAGATGTGTAGGTTATGTTGGTCATAAATCTACAAAAAAAGGCAAAGAGGGAACCAAAATGTGAAAGAGAAGCATCATGTAAATAATATTATATGTAAGCAGATGCAGTGGGGGGACAGCAAAAAGTACAAATAGTGGAAAATGGAACAGCAGTGTTATGACTGCATGTACACAGCTAACAGGGTTTTAGCTGCAGGACAAAATAAGACCAAAGAAAATGTGCCTATCACACAAGTTAAGAGAGCAATGTGAGACACACTTCACATGTACATCCAGTTAAAGATCAAAATCAGACATCATACAAAATAATTGATTTGCCACGGCCGACCGTGAATGTTTGTCTGGTGCAGGCAGAACTTAACTGGGTCAAGACATGTTTGTCATCTGCATCCTGGTTAGTGAGCAACACAAGAGAGCTGTAGTGCTCCAGATACGTACACTGCCACAGGCTGTGATTTTTCAGGTGGAAAGATGTAAAAACTGAGACTGTCACAGTCCACTGAAATCAGAGGAAAAACTGGAACTCAAATATTAACAGTCAGATCACTTCCACTTCACTCAGTCTCACAGTTTATACACAATACCAAAAACACATGCTTTTAAACTCTAACCTTTGGAAAGGGCCTGTTTTAAAATGACTGAGATGGAGATTGCTGCACATCACCTCCAGTCTCTTGCTGTCCAAACAAAACCTTTCAATGAATCATCGATCGAAATTAAATCAACGTGACTGAACTGGCACAGTTTCTGAATCCACAAGGAAACCACAAATTTATTTTACTGTTTTCTTAGAACTCTATGGTCTAAAATCCATTATTAAGCAACAGTTGAGCTGACTCTGCTCCTCGTAAAACATGGGGATGAATTGTTGCAGACGTTTCTTGTTCGGGAAAGCCAAAAATAGCTCCGTCTGTAGAGCATCGAGATTGCAAAAGAAGAGAAATCCGACCACTGCATTAACTCTTGCTTCATAAGTCACTTTAGTACAAGAGCAGAAACAGAAAATAGGATCAAAATGTTTTCTTCAAACAAGGTGCTCTTAGCCTATATGTTGGAGGAAACTCAACTTGAGCTGTTGCCTACTGACTTTGGGGGAAAAACATTTTAGTTAGTTATGAAAATTACAGTATAAATCAAAAGAAATAATAAAATAATACATGATACAAATGATTTGAAAACACTGGATTGAATATGTACATCTATATTCCACATGAAAACAATATATTAAAGGAATAGTTCCACATTTTAGGAAGTACACTTGTTTGCTTTCTTGCCAAGAGTTCAATATCAATAGCACTGTCATGTCTGCACTTTAAATATGAAGCTAGCAAGCTAGTTAGCCTAGCTTAGCATAAACACTGGAAAGGGGAAAATTGCTAGTCTGGCTCTGTCTAAAGGTCAATAAGTTGTGGTTTTACAGGGGGCTATGTGCGGGACTATTTCTTGGTTGGGACTGGGAGCAGTGACTTCCTGTCCTTGAAGTCTCTACGTCACCATGAGGTTGCCAGGCAACAAGCGGAGAACCCAGGAAGTCACTGCACCTGGCCAAGAAATAATCCCGCATATAGCCCCCCATAAAACCACAAAAAAGGTTTTACTTTGGTTTTTGTGCAAATCAAATAAACGAAATATGCGTTGTTGACTAGTAAGCTTTAGAGGTGACAGAGCCACGCTAGCTGTTTACTCCTGTTTCCAGCCTTTAAGCTGAGCTAAACTAACTGTCATCTGGCTGTCATGAACATCATATTAGTCTTCTCATCTAACTCTCAGCAAGAAAATGAACAAGCGTGTTTCCCAAAATGTTGAACTATTCCTTTAAGGCTACATTATAAACTCTCTCTCTCACACACTCCCTCGCACGCACGCATGCCACGCCACACACACACATTATTCCAGTACTGAATGCCCGTCCCATCTGTTGTCCATTAGGCTCCTCTTCCTCATCCTTCCTGCTTTCAAGAGAAACTGTTCAGTCTCATTATTGCTTCAAGTCCTAATGAGGTCTGTGCTTCTATGAAGTCTTTATTGCTAAATACTATTCTGGCCTCAAATACATCTCAATCATCACGCGTCATTAAACTCAGACATCCCGAGCTCCCACAGATGCTGGTTATGTTTGGTTGTTGAAGCTCGCAGTAGTGTCTGTGCTTAAGCAGAGGAAGTTGAATACTGTATGATCCAGTTAGGTGAAGATCACGTGTGATGCATCAGTGAGTCCATGGTGTGTAACAGTAACAGTAACATCCTTCATTCTGGCTGGATACACACCATGCAGTCTCTTATTGCTGGTTTATTTAACATCTTCTTCTTTTTTTTTCTAAAATTACTGCATACATGTTTTTTTGATTGCTTTAGAATACTGGTGTATACCACCAATTACAGATACAATGTTATGCTACTGGCAGTGGATGCTGTGTGTTTTTGTGTACAGATGAACTAAATATTACTCAGTGTGTGTTTGTCTGTGGATGTATTGTCAATAGTCTGCACATGTACAGTATGTGTACCTGTTAGTTAACTGTGTTGCGCTCACAGGTATGTGGTAGCCTCTCTGTTCTCCCTCTCTCTCGCCTGAGCCACGGCTACGTTGATGCACTGCAGCCACTCCTCAGCATGTTTCTCATCCTGAGCTTTCAGCACGTACGTCTTACTGTCCGTGAAGATCTCAAAGGCCCGCGGCAGGCCCCGATCACGCCGCTTCTTAGCTACCACCTAATGGAGAAAAAAAAGAAGAAGATGACAAACTTAGACAGAAACATCTGTCTTCTGGGGAGATATGTTGCTGTTATTTGTGTAGATGGATGTGATTTGGCTTTATGTAGCCCCCTTCTAATTTGTGTATTCATTGTCCAGCTGTAATAGTATTTGGGGATGTGATCTGCCTTCTTAAATCATACAAACTCTGATTAAGGAGGATTTAGACCAGTGATTCTCAACATACATTTCCCATTACACATTATTTCATACAGTTAATTTAGATTCTTGAAACTTGATGAGCATCACCAGTTAACTTGTTAAAAAAGCATAATACCTGTGTAATGAGGCTGAAACCTTGCAATGGTGGTAGCCCCTTGTAAACTTACTCCTAATTTAAATTGCTTATTTATATTATATTTTGGTTTTTAGCCCTAGTTGCACTTTTCTTGCATTTAGTTTTGGTTTATTTCATGTATTTAACAGTGCACAAAGGCATTGTGTATTGCTGCACTTTAAATAAATTAAATAAATGTGAGTGGTTCAAAAAGTTCAGAAATAAACTTCATGTCTAAATAAAAAAGGTGGGTCCTGAGGCTAGACCAGCTGAGAACCACTGATTTAGGCTATCTGCAGAGTACACTGTAACATGATAAGAGTATATTAATAGCTTCAAAATGACAACAATGTAACCAAATCAAATCAAAATGTTTTGGGAGCAGGTTTTTCGAGGGATGATCACAATGTAACTCCTCACCTTTACACTTTGCACCTTACTCAGCTCAATAGGGATGTCATCCAGCTCATCTTTCTGTGAGGAAGACAGAACATGAGCAAAGTGAAAAATAAGTCATATAAGTCTTCATTTTCCACCAGCTTTGGTACCAGATAGTTTGCGGATATTCTATATCACCTGGAGCTGCACAGACTGAGTTAAAGCAGGCGTAAGAAAAGAGATCTTTATAATAAAGACAACTGTTTTGTGTGTTTCTCATTGGTGGAAGACGTATTTTTATTTATTCATATCATTTATTTCTTGAGTACAAATAGCAACACCATTCTGTAACATTTCTCAAGTAAAATTCCTGCATGTTGCTTTAATAAAAATATGTCAGTGTTGAAGACATCCTACTGTGAATCAACTGTGAAACTCTTTTTAATATTCCATAAATCAGGAACAATCCAGTCATAGAGTTTATCTTGAAAGACAGAAATTATACTCGCTACAAGTTTGCTCCTTTGTTGATTTTTGCAGTGACTGATCTAATCTACCTAAAAACTCTTTTAAGTATATCAATATTTCTTGTTACCACAATATCAGATGTAGCCTCCTGTTTTCAGCATTACAATACTGTGTCACAGTGTTTTCCAGTGTGTTCTACCTCAGAACAAAGCATTCACAGGATGAACAATTACACTTCATCGTTCAGTTGCTTCTCCAGGGCAGGAAATGAAAACCTTCAGCTCTGCTGCACAGCACGTTTATGTTTTAACCTAATTTTGAATGTGTGTTTGGAAGCGTGAGGAAGTGTAGTGGTGTGTGTATTGCACCACAGCCATGTGTGTGTATAACCACATAACCAGAACTAGCTGTAAGTCTCAGGCCAACTGCCCACATCCTTTCTGTGGTTGTGTGTGTGTGTGTGTGTGTGTGTGTGTGTGTGTGTGCGTGCGTGTGTGCATGCGTGCGTGCATGAGACATGTTCAGTTTTACCTCCCGGCTGGCTGTGCTGGGGGTCTGATGTTTCCCACAGTGGATTCATGTCAGTGGATTCATGTAGTGATTGAAATGGACATTTGATTGATTTTAACCATATGTCCTATGAAAAATGATATCCTAACTGGAAAGTATAAGTATAGGATATTGCCCCATAATGCTTAAACTGAACGCACCTCACTAACATTTTATTTTGCTAGTATTTCGTAGCTTTAATGTGTAACTTATTTATTCTTTCATTGCATTTGACAGCTTACATTTTAGGAAACAATGGTGCTGGTATGAAGCCAAAGACTTGAAGATCCTTTGGATACCCAAGGTGTTCAGAGAGATTGTGTATTTTTGTCTGTATTTGTTGAGACAGGATATTTTTTTTTTAATCTATATTATTATATAATTATATTGTATCACTATTCATATTTGTACTCTGTGTTGAGGAGTTTTCTTTTTTATGCTTATTTGGCTACACTTACTAACTACACTTAGCTGCTAAAGAAAACCACTTTGTGTGCTGTCAAAATCACATTATCCCTTTCATGATCTGCATGTTTGCTTTTTGTGTCTCTTCTGCTCTTATTTTCTGACAAATCAAATCATCTTGAAAAAAAAAAAAAGACATGCTGGATTTAGGCACTTCTCAGAGCAAGTGAACGCACCATAACTAAGCTTCATGAGTCTGCTGCTCAATGATACGTTTCACTATAGTGGATTACTGAACACAAGCAAGGTGAAATAAATGTAAACCGCCTGGAAGTAAGGAAAATGACATGCAGCAGATTTGAGCTGCAAAGACAATAAACAAACAGTATTTCCTTTACATGGACTTGATATAAAACAGGATGCGCCCAATTTTGCCACAGAAAAAAACAGCAAAGGACAGCAAAAAGTAAACTGGATGAGGTGTATAGGCATATTATTCTCATTTTATCTCTCTGTCTCTGTTTTTTTTTTTTCATATTCCTGCATGAGGACCTGCCAAATCAAAGTACAGGCCTGCATGTAGTTTGGCATCAGTCTTTGTCTGGTCCCAATGAAGGAGGAAATACAGTATTCAGTGGAGGACACACTGGGCAATAAGTTACAATATAGAGAAAATAGATATCCTTCTTTTTTAGAATATTGCATATATGCACTTGGTAAATATGGAAATAAATGCATCAACTTGGGTATCACAGCGAGATACAAGAGTAAGCTTTGTGTGGTTTTGGGAAATGTTTCAAACCTCTCAGTGTGTCAAAGCTGCTCGATCATTCAATGTGGAGGAAACAACACATTTCTTTTGGTCGTTTATCTCACTCCCCATTTGGGGAAAAAGGTCTTTCACAACATACCAACCACCTCCAGAACATGCTGGCAAAGATGGACTGAGATCCGAGAACAAAGACACAAAACCTTTCCAATTTGCGGCTGCTGCAAAAAGACAGGAATCTATTACCATCTGGATAGGAGCACAAAGACGATTGTTAGGAGGAAAAGAGAAAAAAAAGAGAGAGCTGAACTCTACTCCTGCATTTCAACCACAAGAGAATATCCCAGTATCCCTCTGTGATGTCGTGCCTTGCTCTAGTTTTTGGGAGCTGATTGTATAAACATGTCTAAAGATCCAGAGGACACCCAGTCTCCTGATGGATGTGAAAATTACTTTAATTATAATTAATTGTTTCACTCTTGTAGATGGCTGTCATGAACCCGGATATAAGCACGGATACACACAGGTGAAGTAAAATTTCTTAATAAATCTGATTTTCTCACGAACTGAGCTGACTGAAAATATTTTTCTTTTGTCAGCTGGACAAAATCAAACTTGATCTAATTTTTTAGCAAACTTTTTCAGACCTGTGACCTCAACAGATTTTTGTGTTTAGATTAAACAAACTTTTGCACAATAATTCACTGATTAGTGACCTCAGCCTTTGTTCGACCTTACAGGAAGTCACCAGTAAACACGGGGACGTTGGAGGAAAATGTGTGTCGTTGCAACCCGGAGGGAAATCTCCTTACCTTTGCGTGGATGAAAATGGTCTTCCTCACTCACACATAGTGTACGAGGCAGTACCTTCTGCTCTATGTTTGCTACTTGTTGGTAATGATATCTGCTTTGAGTTATAGTGGGTGAGAGTGACTCATTTGTTGCAGCATCATGCTTTGGCCCTGGGAGTCCCCCAAGAGTCCTTACCGGAGCCAAGGTTTGTTACAGTCGGATTCACCGGATGCTCCTGAGGGACAGTTAAGCTTATCACGAGATGAGATTTCCACTGTTTCATACAGAGTTTCATCATGATTCAAATGACACGGAACAGGGAAACATTAATGGAGATTTTCTGAGCGAGAGGCCGGGGACAGTGTGCATGTATGAGGAGACTTCATTTTCATTAGCTACGTACTGATTTGCCTCTCCGGAAGAGTAGCTGGTTTCCTGCCAAGGTGAAGTAGCGGGTTTTCCAGCGCTTGATGAACTTCCAGCGGACCTGCTTCTCCTTCAGCTTCCCTTCGATTAGAGGCTGTCCCTCCTGGTTCACAACTAGAGGGCCACACAAACACAGACAGAGAGGGAGAAAGAAACAAAAGAAGAAGGAATGGAAAGAAATAATGAAAGACAGACAGAAAAATATATATATTAGTGCTTTCTTATGGTTTTTGCCCATGTTTACTTTACATTACAGCTGACCATGATTGCATGATGCATTCATGAGCTGGTGGGAGGATCTGACATCTGAGACTTGAATCAGCCATTTAACAGCACTGTGATCATGAGCTATAGGTTGCCAGAAAATCTAGCCCGCAAGGTAAACAATATGTAAAAGTGGTGGTTGTGAAATAAATAATGTGGCATGTTTTGCAACCAACCAGTAACCAGTAAGTTTCTAGACTCTGTAAGTTGATTTTTATACCACAGGGCAGGTCAGATCCAGCCCACGAGTCAGTTTCATAAGACCCCATGCATGGTTAGAATTCATATTACATCTGGCTCCCAAATTTCTATTTTTTCTTTTTTTTCCTTATTTGGATATTTCCCTATTTCTTTTATTTTATAGTAAACACTTCATTTCCTAGCAAGGCTATAACATTAGAGAATAAAAGGCCTTTTATTTAATTATTTTTTTAATTTTATGATCCCAAAAGAAAGGATGATCTGGAGGACAGGCAGCTTCAGTAGAGCTGGACAACTGATTATTTTTTTCTTGGACTTCTTTCTGTCTCATCTACAAAGAGAAAGCTGTCGTTCTCAAGGAAAACAATCTCAGTGGCATTACTCTACTAAATGTGGAGAAATATGACTCAGTATAGAGTATAAGTGTTAAAGCACGCCCCTCGAGGAATGAGTAACCTGGATAATGGCCTGCGGGTGTGAGAACCCTGCCATAGAGAAATTAATGGAAACCAGCGGCTGCCTGCAAGATTATGATACGCTTTGCTGGCATAAAGTATGTATAATTGGCTAAATATACAGTACAAAAGCAGAGGTATGGTACATTAAAATCCAGAAAGACCATGAATGCACTAAACGCAGCAGATCTTTCTCCAAATAAAGTGAGATAATAACGTTTTCACATCTGAAGCACAGCACAGCCACCCTGCTGATCTGAGATTTACATCATTAATCCTGTTCTGTTCCCAATTTCCTTTTCTTTTATTACCTCCACCAAGAAGGTCATGTTTTCGGCACGATTTGTCTGTTCGTCAGCATGAAACTTGGTGGGAGGGTGTAGCATGGACCAATGAACAACCCATTCAATTTTGGAGCTGATCCGAATCATGGGGCGGATAAACAAATTATTTTTCACTTTCCTTAACATTGTGAGATAGGGCATTTGTGAAGCATTCATGTGGTGTTGAAATAACCCAAAAAATGAGTTTGTGACTGGGAAGATTCACATGAACAAGTCGTAACGTTAACATTATTCTGAGATAGAGCGTGCCTTGGTGGAGGTCTGCAGTCTCCGAGTGCCCATCTCATTAATTCCTGTTTCTTTAGTTCTTATAATGTTTTATAACCCTAAAGCACTTTAAATTTTATTCGCATGAAATTGTGGAACACAAACAAACTTGAACTTATTAACTTCCAGTCAACATTAATGAGTTGTTTAAAACAACAGAAGCATTTTGTCTCACTCATGTGTGTGTGATCAGATAGAGTCGAGTCTGGATGCTCTGATTAAAAACACATCAACCTCCTGGACTGAATTGGATCAAGTACCGATTTCGAGTGTGTGTGTGTGTGTGCATGCGTGCGTGCGTGCGTGTATATATCATGGTGTTTTGTTTGAATACAACCATCTCATTTTGTTCTGGTCAACATGAAAAATCAATCAAAGTGATCACAGATTGATTTTATAACTGTGTGACATTTGTGACATGTGTACTCTGAAACATTATGATCTCCAGACAAGAAAAACACAGATGTTTTTGGCCAGTTGAGGTTTGGTGCCAGGAAACCAGGACTTCAGATGTTGACCACCAAACAGAGCCACTCTTTGTATCCACGACGATGAGTAAAGCAGTCCAGAGGTTACTCCAATCTGATCTGTGTGTGTGTGTGTGTGTGTGTGTGTGTGTGTGTGAGTGAGTGGGCAATGCTGGAAAGATGATTCACAGAGGTGCCTGACGCCAAACCTTCAAAGGTCATCTGTTTCACATTGTTGTAAATCAAATACCTTCCAGAGTTTTGACAGATGGCCAAACTAAATTTGTACAGCATTTAAAGACATTATTTAAGGGCTTGATAACTTTTTATGGCCATTTAATTGTATGTTTTGGCATTTTATAAGCTACATGAAAAACTGATTACTCAATAATAATATTAATGGATAATAATAATAATCCTAAACTGCAGCCCTGAAAATTACACAACACAGCACTATGCTATGCAGGGGATATAACAGAAACATTAGCTCCTTCATGATCTTTCTTTTAAAGGATCAGTTCACCCAAAATATTATTTTTATTAGGCAAATAAAGCCAAAATCTACTAGGTTAAATATCACTACTAAGTAAGTGAGATGTTTTTCTTTTTTTAATAAGTTGAGTGAAATGATCCTTTAGTTTTAGAGAGAACTGTATAGTGCACCCATATGTAACAGTAGTTAAATGTATGGCTGTAAGTATGACTGGATGAGGGGTTAGTGTTTTGTATGTGTGTGTTGCTTACTGATGCCAATCATCTGAGTAAAACATTTACATTCTTTCCAAATTATCAGTCTCTGTGTGTGTGTGTGTCCTCTGCACATTGACTTCCTGTCTGCGTGTTTAGACAAAAACACTGCATATGTACAACTGGACACACGCCCACCGTTATGGTGTGCCGGCGGCTTGTCTGCATCATCTAACAAATATTCCACAAATGTTTTTTGGGTGCAGAAATAAACTTGTCTGGTGCATAAATCATTGTGCCTCATACCGTCTCTTTGCTTTGATGCAGACACCTGGAAAGTGATCCTTGGATTTGTTGTCAGCCTCAGGCAAGTACTGTAACTCAGTCAGAGACATGCTGACGTCAAAAACAATGACACGAGGACCCAAACACACACATGCACACACTGAGTCACAAACAAATACAGGGGATGTCTGCTGAGCGTTGCATTCAATCTGATCCTAATGTGTTTTTGCTGCATTCATGCTTCTAGTCAGATCAATCACAATCTATCTTTAAATCTGAATCTGATAGGCCTCTCTGTGCTACATTTCGAGCTTCATGGGAGTGACGGTCCAACAACCCAAATCATTTAGTAGAAACAGCTATCACTCCAAACAAGCCCAATTACATCCTCAGGCCCAAACAAAAGAAAAAAAACCCTTCGTGTCTGTATTTGTCAATTTGTTTGCCTTTTGTAATGTATGAGTGCATTTGTGTTTGTTTTTGTCTTGAGGATGACAACATCAGGATGAGGTGAGAGGGGAACAGTGAGAACATGTATCCTGAAAACTATGGGTTTAAACCACAGTTGACAGTACACTTCCTCACCCTTTTTAATTTTCAATGTTAAGAAAAATGTGGTTGTAAACAAGTTTCCACCCCTCCATCAGTGTTAAATGTCAGGCTTTTTCTTTCTGAGTGATAGAATTTCATCCCTGACATGTCATTACCAAGAGAAAAACTGCTTCTTGTAACATGTCTAGCTTTGCAAAAACATGTTTCAGAATAGAAAAAAAAAAGACTTGGCTTGACTGTAAAGAGCATACATACAGCACACACACAAACACACAAAAGTATCAGTGAAAACAGTGAAACAGCTGTAGGATGAAGAATTCATCCTACAGATGCATGTAACGCTCTCCGACTCTCTTTCAGATTCACCTCATTTGATCTCCTCAAGAATTAATAAAAAAATCAGATAATAAAGCTATAAAACCTCAGACAGTAATGAAACCTGGGTTCAGTCCTGCCAAGGTGAACATATGGTACTGTATTCGATTAAGTAATCATTAGATTGTCTACCGGGATGGAAGATGGAAGGTTTGACTGTAGAGCTTTTGGATGAATATCACAAAATGATTATCCCTTTGTGTCAATAACAAGGTATTAGCTAACATGTTTCGTAATAACATTACCAGAATATCTAACAGCACCCTTGCGGAATGCTGTCTTAAATCATTTAAGCACATTTCTCTAACCCTCAAAACTCCATCTGTGGTAATGACACTCAGACTTTGGCACAGTATGATGAACGGCTCTCTTTAGCTAGGGGATCTCCTGAGTTTGCAACATAATTCTTGGAGGTGAGAATTTCTGTCTAGCATGTCCTCACTGATTGATGATAAATTGATGAAAGTTGCTTGGGGGTTTTCCATATTTTTTTGGCAAACAGGGGATCTGTCTTCCAGACATGAGTGAATGTGTGTTCAAATCCACATGTAGAGGCATGAGGGAGTGAGATACAATATATACAGTATGTATATATATTGAAGAGCGGCTGTATGAGGTAGTTATCCATCATGCCCCCACTTTGGAGAAGCAGACAGGAGTCCTGACATGGAAGCTAAATAATCTACTGCTGTGGACAAGCCCACACAGCAAAATGTGTTTTAGACACCTAAAAAAAGACCATCTTTAAAAAAAATCAATATCAGTTTAAGTCTATTTTTTTCTACTGTAACATCTGGTTTGTCACAGCGACTTCACTCTTGATCCAAGACAATTTTCTACCAAGGGAGACAAATAAAGTAACCTTGACCGTGACCTTGAAGTGTTTCACCGCTCTACCAGCCCGTTTGTAAGTGCTCTCAAGGCGATAACAATTATTATCTCTCTTGTTTCTGGTGGTTTCACAGTAGTAGTTACCTCTGTGGTAAGTTTGGTGGTGATTGCAAGTTATAGCAAACCACGTAATAAATACTCAACTATGCCAGGAACACCGGAAGAGAATGAGAGAGCATACACAACCTGCGTATCGTATTCCGGCATGTTCACACATATAGTACATGCAAACACACACACACACACACACTGCTCTTACACCCACGCACGCGCGCATGCACGCACACTCTGCTCATTCAAACCACACACGCATGCACGCACACGCACACACTGCTCATTACCGCTCGCTTCAAAGACATTCCAGTAGTTAAACTCAACAGTATATCATAAAGCATCATGGAGTTGCAGTAACCACTGGCTCCACTTTGGCCTTCACAATGGAAACACTTCACCTTTCTCTCCCTTAGCATTAAAAACAGGAGACCAGCTCTTTGCCCGTGTGTGTGTGTGTGTGTAACCTCTGTAATCACAGCGAGCCACTCAGGCAAAGTCAGCAAGTTTTTACTATAAAGTAAAATGTTGGCTGGTGGCAGCTGGTAATGTGAACAGCATGGTAAATATGTGAAGTGTTATGTGCTGACTTTAAGATGAAAATACAAAAAGTGGGTCACCTAAAAGTGAAATGTTCCAAATCCAAGTTGCACTGGGCCTGAAGTCAAATTTGTTTCAGGGAGATCAGATAAGTCATCACTGTCATTTGCTGAAACTTGACCTGATATAGTGCATGTAGCTGGAGAGCTTTCAGCTGGACGAGTAAGAGAGTTTCCAGTGGACAGATTTGGTTTGTTTCCTGGCTTCGACTCCATATTGTTTTATGGACATTTTCATCTCAGTGAAAGACCTGTTCATTTGTTTCACATATTCATAAACTATTTGAATTGTGTTTCAATTACATGAGTCATTTGGATTTGCAAATTATTTGTGTCCAATATTTAATGGCATGTATACAGGCCCTGTGGTACGATCACTGACCCAAAGTATAAAAGTGCTATACAGTATGTCGCTTATTTTGTCTAAACTCAGAAACTTCAGGTTGCAGAGACGTTGCCTCAATTAGTTTTGATGTGTTCTGCAAACACAGGTTGTAAAAGAAGCGGATGTAGCTTCCAGTTCTGAAAAGTGAATCAATGCGGAAGTGCCTCAAACCTGCTTTCTTTCTCATGACCAGCAGAGGTCGACTCCACTGGTTGCAAAAAAAAAAGTCTAATTGTATAGTATTGTAAGTCTATGAGAAAATGAGCCTACTTCTCACTTGATTTATTACCTTAGTAACATTTTTCTAATGAGTTGAGTCTCAATCGCTAGTGTCAATTCTTCTAATGTTCATTTTGAAAATGATGGTCCCGTTTAGAGTAAAATAGACGATAAAGGAGGGGACGACACGTCGCTACCAAGGCGGTGCCCTTGTTTGTAACTATGGTCACTTCTGGCTCTGAAAAAACCAAGATGGCGACAGCCCAAATGCCAAACTCGAGGCTTTAAAACAGTAGTCCACAAAACAATGGGTGGTGACTACATCTATTTCTAAGCAAAAATGGGCTCCTATTTTTTAATTTTTTTTTGGTGTTGAGTAATTCAGTACATTCTCTGCAAAATCCTTCTTGGTGGGTCGCAAAAAAAACAGGCTGAAACCTTCAGTGGATAATGGCATTTTTGAAAGGGTTCTCACGGTGGCCTTGGGGTCTAGGACCTTTTATGGATAATGTCACCATTTCTATCTTCTAGTCTGATTTTCAACTGCATATCATCAATTCAAGGCAAAATATTATCTTACTTTTTATTTTTTTTAAATGTTGTACATAAAAAAAAATCAATTTCAATATTTTCAAACTACACATGGCTATAATGTACTGCAGTGTTTTGCACAAAGTGTCATGTAGCCCCTTTTCCTCAAAGCGATGTAGCTGACTGTTGACACCCGACTGTTGGTTCAGGCCACTGAGTTCATGACTGACACAAACATGTCAGGCCTCAGGTGGTAAAGGTCACAGAGGGCTCACTTATTTAACATAGTAAGTTGTTTGAATAGAAGGATAGAAAAGATTTATAGCTAGGAGGAGATTTTCTTGGTCCATGGAGATACACGCATGTACATATACGGAAATTCACATAAAGTGACTCCGAGTCCTTATTTCTCTGAATGTATTCACAGACAAGTCATTGATGCTCAATTTCCTTGGAATGTGCTCATTTCCTGTTTCAATACAAAACCATTACTGGCTAAAGCTCTGTGCTGGACAGCTGACTGTGCTTGTTAGCCACAACGTTAACAGTGATGCAATATGTGTTGTTTTTAACAGGTTTAATGATTTCAGCTCTGCAGTTTACAGGAGCTGTGTCTGGGCCTGACATCTGTACAGATACATTGTACAAGTTACAGTGACTCTGTTCTATTGTGTTTCACCTCGTTTCTTTGTTGTGGTTGTGGGTTTATAATAATTTATGATATCAATGTGTGTTTTAAGAGCCCAGGTTTCACAGCAATGTGGGTAAATTGAATAGTTTAAACACCTACGCTTCATTTGGCAAAAAAAAAAAAAAGGTATATTATTGGTTTAACAACAGGGCGATTACTGACATAAATACACTGGCCATGTGCTGTATACTATGCTGTATATATTTGCATAGCTGCAATTATTTTAAATAAAAAGATTAAATTAAATTAAATTAAAAAAACATATTTTAACACTTAAAGACATTCTTTTCTCAGGTTTTCATATACCAGTGAGATTTTCTTTTTGTTTGTTAGACAATAGCTCCAATGAAAATCCAATGGTTGTCATTCATCAACGCCATGCACACCACAAACACAATTCCTTTCGTTTTCATTGTAGTCGGGTATACTACAAGAGGTAAGTGAGAAAATATACAGTTTTTTTGGCATTTGGGTGAACTAACACTTTAAGTTTATACCAGGTAGACATGCAGAGCAGTAGGGCCATACAAGGCCACAAGGACACAAATCTTCAGTAAACACATGTATCCGCATGTACACACGCTTCCAATCACACAATCCCAGTGGGAAAGTACTATTATTCCTTCTCTAAATCCTCCTGTAATGTAGAGAGACTGGCATGAATCTAAAAGGTAATCATCCGTTCCTTGCAGTCATTCAGCTGGCTCACTGATTACACTGGAATGGAATGGCTTTCATTTGGCTTTTGTACTGTTTGGATCGGGCAGGGTGACATGTGTGTGTGTGTGTGTGTGTGTGTGTGGTGTGGTGTGGTGTGTGGTGTGTGGTGTGGTGTGTGTGTGTGTGTGTGTGTGTGTGTGTGTGTGTGTGTGTATTTGAAGAAATGGCTGATGACAAGACATTGACATGGAAGAAAGAGAAAACGAATCCAGCTTAATGACAGCTTCCATATAAATGAACCAAAAGAATAGTAATTCCAAGATCCTTCATCATCACTCACTAAATCATGTAATGTGAATACTGCTGACTGTAGGACCTTTTCCAAGTGAATTGTGCAGTGCTATTGTGCTCACTGTGCTTTCAGATGACTTCTACTTTCTACCCGTTTTCGAAGCACCTAAAGCTGAACAACTCACCTAACACTGTAATATAGTGTCTACTGTCGACTTGTGTGTTAGTAAGACACAAAATCAGAACTGATGGCAGGATAAAATAATAAATGTGGAAAATAAGGTAATAGCCTTATTGGAATTGGCCCTAATTGTACTTGA
This sequence comes from Heterobranchus longifilis, assembly GCA_028570985.1. NCBI lineage: Eukaryota > Metazoa > Chordata > Actinopteri > Siluriformes > Clariidae > Heterobranchus > Heterobranchus longifilis. Next base: position 729 of record JAOVVB010013017.1, on the reverse strand, counting down.
ATGTTTTCTCTAATGCTGGGGACAGTTTATTATTAAAGGGGACATATTATGGAAAATCTCACTTTATCAGTGCTTGTGCACAGACAGTTTGGTATCTGGAGTACCTACCAACCTACAAACTGTGAAATAAGACGACCCAGTCCATTTTTTGCGGGCTGTCATGATCAGACAAGACATTCAGATTTGGCTCCTGTTCTTACGTCACATGCAGGCTCATTAGATTTAGGGTTGGGTATCGTCTGAATTTGATCGATTCTGGTTTTTATCGATTCCCAGTTTCGATTCCAATAAGGTAAAAAAAGGGATCAACTTACTTCTATTGTTTCCTTAAAATAAGTCAATTTAAAGTTTCAGATTCAGTTCTAATCAGTTCTCATTTTTAACTGGTATCTGGTTCTTTTGGTTTGTATCGGTTCTAATCGGTTCTTTGTTTTTAGTATTACTATTTACGAGTGTAACTATTTATATGTTGTGTCATCTGGGAGTAGTTCTGTCATGTCTCGATGCCTTTTTGTCTGTGTACATGTAACCTTCGTTTTTACTCGGTAACATGTGCAATGTATTGTTTTGTATTTTGTTGGATGTATGTAATCAACGTTACAACTTTTTTTCTGGAAATGACTTTTTTTAAGATAATTTTTTGGGCCTTTATGATAGTACAGCTTGAAGATTGACTGTAAAAATGGGAGAGAGGGAGAGAGAGAGAGAGAGAGAGAGAGAGGGGACGAC
>JAOVVB010013016.1:0-48420 GCA_028570985.1 Heterobranchus longifilis | reverse complement strand
CCACATTTACCAGCTGCAACATGATATATTCAAGCACCATTAGTAATAATAATCCAATAATATATTATAATATATATTATATAATAATGTTATATAATAATATATATATATATATATATATATATATATATATTATTTTGAAATGGGCCACTCTGCACAATGAGTAATTTACTTTAAGTATATTTTGATGCTAATACTTCAGTACTTTTAATTAAGTAACATTTTGAATGCAGGAGTTTTACTTGTAACAGAGTATTTCTACATTGTGATATTGCTACTTTTACTTAAGTAATCTGAGTACTTCTTCCACCACTGGTTAGTGGTTTATAAAGATTTTGCATTGTCTGGGTTAATAAAAAAAACAACATGTTTTTCAAATACAACTCCTGTGTCCTTGCTGCCTTACTGCTTGGTCCCTAACAAATACATAATCCTCATTAATCCTAAATAAACAAAATAAGGCTGGAGCAGTATACATAAATACACAATGACAAAGTAAAATTGATATTTCTTCTAGCAAAAAGTATTATCAGCTATACAAAGAGTCCTCCATCAGTTTAGCATTGCACTTTTATAACTTTTTTCAATTAAAATCAATCAACACCAGAGATATGTTTTTTGTTCCATTCATTCCTCTTCTGTGTCAAAACTGTCATACGCCCCTTTCACACTGGGACCATTACCCAGAGGAGCTCTATGTGAGACTGCAAATGTCCAAATTATTTTGACATTAAACAGACTTTATACCCTGCCAGCTCCTGAGCACAAAGTCTGCGTGATGTCCGATTGAGCCCATGTGGTGAATTCACAGCGAGCAAGTGGGCGTGTTGCTGATGTTTCTATCATGCAGGTGTTAAAACTGGAAGAAAACAACCGAGGGTGAAGAGAAGGGTCATTTACACAAAGACGCCAATGAAAACGTCTAACTGGAGAGACAACGACATTCTGGAACTTCGCCAAAATCATCAGACAAATTCAGGAGACTTGGTTGTTTATGACCGAATTACGAACCGGCTACGTGGCTGCGGTGTAATCCGCCTCATGTCCTTCCTCCTGCACGCCCAGACGGCAACCCTCCAGGAAATGAGAACACATCTGACATGGACAATCTCCTGTTGTGTGCTACGTGTGTGAAAGAGCAACTCTGCACAATGTCCGGAGATAATATGAACAAACGGCTATACATAGGCCTACATGCAATGACAAAAAAAAAAAAAAAAAAGAGGAAGAAGCAAGACTGACAATTTGGTGTTGAGCCCCAAAAATGTGTTGAGGGGTGAATGGGTGGATCAGGATTACACCGATGTTAAATAAAAAACAACTATGACTTAATACAGGTTTGATTAAAATTCATGTGTTCAATAGCTCTTTTTTCTCTTAATACTGTGAAGGGAAGATCAACAGGCTATGTCATTTGGCTGTTTTTTTGTTCTTTTTTTTTTTTTTGTACTATTTTACAATTCAAATTAAACCAGGCTAAAAACTTCCTTGACTTTTCATTGACCCATTTTCTCTACAAATTACATTTATTCAATTATAAAAATTATGCAGGGGAAAAGAAGCACTTTAACCCCTCTTTTGAAAATCAAAGTGAGGCTGTTCCCATGGAAACGGACAGTAAAGTGCCTCAACTGATTCTCAGATAGAGCACATTCTCCTGCTAGGAGCAGAAACACAGCGGAGCAAAACAATTCAGGTTGTACGTAGAGATGTGATGCATTCATTCACAGATATGTGCTCATGCTGCTTCTTTCACATTGTTTTTCATTTACCATTTCTTTTCAACAGTGATCCATTTACAAATGCAGCAGAGTTTTTGACTTTGGTCTGTGATTGTAAATAATAATGTAAAGACAATTCACATTATAAAGAGTACTGTCAAGAGTTCAAGAGTAATATAACTTGTTAAAGAATTAACTCACGTTATTCAAGTTCACTTCCAGATGTATAGAGCTTCCTCCCAAATCTGAGGTTAGAGGTTGAACATCTTAATTCTCAAGATGATTTACAAAATTTCTACAGATAGGAAGCTTACATATTCTGTCAGAGTTCACATTTTTGTAAGCTGTCAGTTAAAATTCCAGACTGAAACTTCAGCCCTGTACTCGAGAGCGAGAGACGCTGGTTTACGATTACAGCGACTGATTGACAGTACTCTGACAACTCATGTCTGAAAAAATATAAGTTACAGTTACTTGTTAAAACATGAGGCCACAAGAAGGCATGTTGGCACAACTAACACGTTACTATTTAGCTAATAGCATTACCAGAGCTTCAGCAAAGGCCCATAACTCACCAGCTGCCCAACCCCCAAATAAAGGTTTCCCAAAAAATGTCCAGGCATCAGTCATAGACTGTATACAAGAAGAGGTAGCCACTGTGACGTCACCATATAGACTTCTATACAATCAGAAACCAGTGGAGTCGCCCCCTGCTGGTCATTAAGAATGCAGGTTTAAGGCACTTCTGCATTGGCTTCACTTTTCAGGCCCAGAAGTTGCCACTTGGTCTCAGGTATGGATACTCATGATGTGTGTGTTCTGCGCCTCGGGCTGCTGAGCTTGCTTTATTTTACATTAAATAATATCTATTAGGCCAGCCTGCCAAGTTACATACTCCCCACTTGGGCTGCATGCATAATTGGCCCTGCGTTTAAAAAAAAAAAATGCAAGGGGATCTGTGACTGGATTAATTGTAATATGTAGGTTAATCAGACACCAGAATTTCCCCCATTATATTGCCTTTGTGTAAAATGTCAAAATGTTGCATTTTGATCAGAAGAGCTGAAAATTTAAGACATGAAAATTATCTACAATTAAACAGTGTTTTTCAAAAATCCAAGCGACAATTGCTGGATTTATCCTCACACAGTATGGCATACGTGATACGTATCTGCCAGACTCAGCCATCTGTCACCAGTGTCATCCCACCTGCTCATCCTCATATCTCTTGACCTCTTCTCTAGTTATTCCCCCAGATACATCAAGAGTGCTTTGACGAGGAAACTAATAATTAGATGCTGTCTGTCACAGAGGCATGATAAATAGCACACTTACATATTCCCCTAATGAAGAAGAACATTAAGTATCATTTTCATTCAGATAAGAGGAAATTATTTTTCCAGTAATTTGACCAAGATCAATTACACAGAGTACCAAGTGTTCCTCATCCTGGACCACAAGCTGTGCAAGAATCACTCAGAACTCTCTTCTTTGTCAATGGGTTGTTTCAGTGCAAGACAAAAGGAGACTGCTAAGGCCCATTCATGTCAGTTGTCTGTTATTAAATTGTAATTGTCATTATCAATAAAGTATATACTTAAAAACAACTTAACTAAATAACAATGATTTGTGGATATTCTGCTCCATTTTATTAGGAACTGATGAAACCTTAAACATTTTCCAGAGTTATTGGGTAAAAACTAAATTACAGACAATGTGAAATACTTCATTGGCTGTGGAATGACAGTTATATGACACATCATGTGAGTTACAAGACTTTCACACAGCAGCGTCTCGGCTGTCGACGGAGATCTGTCTGCGTGATGAACAAGCTTTGGCAGACGTTGAGCCATAGAGGTCATTACATGTAATGCCCCTGCAAAGTAATCACTGCACCCAGGGGACTTAGTGCTTTCCCTCCAGGAGTCAAACTGGTAATTCAATCACAAGGCTTCCTGACATGGTGGGATACAATGATTGTTTGTTCATAAACTCCATCAAGTTGACTAAAGGGCCAGAGGCCTGTTGGTGTGGCAAAGGTACATGAGACACATGCAAATACAGAAAGATGACATGACAGGGTTCCCACACCTTCTGAAACATCTAACTGAAGGACTTTTCAAGGACTTTTCAAGGACTCGCAGGCCCAATTCACTCAAATTCAAGAAACCAGTAGAAGTTACAGTTTTGAACACCTTGTTAATGTTGTGAAATAATACAAAACTTCTCAGTAAACATTAGTAAATAGGCTCCGCTCCGCTCTCTGCTCCTGAAAATGATGTAACAAAATTGGATTCTCAATTACGTTTCGAGGAGAAACTTATTTTCTCCCCTGGATTATGTTTGTTTTTGACATATTATACAGGGATGTTTCATTTTTGTTTCTGACCGATAGCCGACCCTCGTTAACTGACCATTAACCGACAAGCAGGAACGTTTCCCAGCTCACCATCAGGAAGGTACTGACATATACGTTCAGCGTCTGTGGGAAGCTGTGGTCTTTGCTGGTCATGCAGCCACGATGTTGCGTGCATTGTTGTGTGTTGTGTTTTCCAGAATGGAGTGTGCATCCGGCACATGCCCGCCAGAGCGCGAGGATTTTGGAAGGAGGACAGAGCGGATATTTTAAAAAGTTGGAGCGATGCCTTATCTCCCGCTCCACCCCGCTCTGATGTCGCTCCGGTACCGCTCACACCATGAGTTCGAAGCATGCCCGCCCCGACACAGGCTCACACCACAGTGCCCAGAGCACCGCAGCACCGGTGGGCTCTTGGCCGGCGGGTGAACGAGGAGCTGCGAGCAGTGGAGCAGCCCGCGGCTCCACCACATCAAGCTGAGAGTCTGTCTGGTATACTCTGCACGCAGGACGGCTGATTTAACCCTCCCGTCATCATCAATATAGCGGCATGTGTCACATGGATCTGTCTGTGAGCTTAAACCACCACGGCACTGCAAAGTTTGCACCAGCAAGTTAACTAGCAGTTAGAAATTAGATTGTATAACCATTTTTTTTTTCTTGCAACCATGCAACAAACTGTTTAACTGATAGTAAGAATTGGTCAAAATTCTCAATGTTGGTTAACAGTTAATCATCAACATCTCTAGTATTACCAAAACTGAATCAAAGTCCACGGGAGTCCACGTGGGGAGGAGGTCGGAGTTGACTTTTACGCAGGAGACCGCGGTTTGTGTCCCGTGTGAAACCAAATGTCAATGTTATCGAACAAGCATAGTAATGTTTTTCATGTACAGTAACACATTCATTTATTTATTTTAATAACAATGTACTTTATTTGTCCCCACGGGGAAATTCATTTTTTCATTCTATTGTTATTTTTCTTGATTCACTCTCTCACACACACACACACACACACACACACACGCACACGCATGTACGCACGCACACACACACACAGCACATGCATCAATGTGGATGTCAGAATAATGGGTCACCACAGTACAGCGCCCCGAGCAGTTGTGCTCAAGGGCACCTCGGCAGTGCCCAGGAGGTGAACCAGTCCACGCTCCACACTTGGGACTTGAACCAACACCCCTCCGGTACCCAAGCCATGTCCCGACAGACTGAGCTGCTGCTGCCCCACTATGCTCTTTTCCTAAATCGAAATAAAATAAAAATCACAAGAACTTCAATATGCACGAAATATGTAAATTCAAGCACTTTCAAAAGGTCCTTATCTATTAATGTCTATCTTCAAAAAGGCCTTGATTTTTTAAACCCTCAAACTTTAAAGGATTTCAAGGATCTATAGCAACCATGTCATTACCATGCACACACACACATACATACATACACAGGTGGATACCTGCAAACACACCACCACACGACACACATCTCTCAGCAGGACTCAACAACAGGAACACTCATTTTGAGGTCCATTAAGGGGGAATATTACAATCCAGACCCAGTGACTCACAGTAGGACAGTGGAAGCATTAAGGCAATGCCATGCTAATGACAATGTTGTTAGCAAGGGGGACTATTACTGTTGGCAATATTCTCCATCAGGAAACCATTTATAAATGTACTAGGCATCCGTGGTAGGTCATACCATTCAAGCCTAGCAGAATAAATTGAGGCACTTTATCAACAATGTCCATCTTTTTCCCACTCGGGAAAAAAATCCCTTTTACACAAGAAGAATTAATTAAAATATAATCTCAAAGTACGGAGAGAGGCATTGTGTGGGCATTATTTTACAGAAATAGATCCATATCAGGGCTTTCTTTAGGCGTTTGTTTTTCTGTCTGTGTGCACTTGTTTTGCTTTTAAGCAACCCACATGAAACGATCTGACACAGCTTGTCGGCTGTTTTATGTATAGTGGGATTTAAGTTATCAGCACACAAGGATTAGTGTGCAATGAATGCAAACATCCACATCTGTTTCTATAGGTGAACATAAATATGAGCATGTGTGTACCCACAGGTCCTGATTCACAGTTTGACTTTTAAGACCATCTGTGATGAACATAGAAATTAAAGTTTGTCTTTTTACACTGTGATAGCTATAGATCCCGACACCGACTATGTTTACATGCAGAACATGTTGGGAGCAGAGTTGTGAAACAGTGTACAGTGTGTTATACTGTTGTAAAAAAAAAAAAAAAAAAAAAGGAAAAAAAGTCGGTTAAGCGTATGCTTCACTTTGATGGCTTTAGTCTATAATGTCGCCATTTGTATATAAAAATAACAACGCTGCATTTTTTTGTTTACACTTATTTGAAAACCTATTCCTTTAATAAAGATTTGACAATGAAGAAGTGAATGGTTTTTTTTGTTCTTGTTCTTTGTTCTTCTTTTGTTAATGCAAACAGTTGTTAACTTTGTTTTTTGCCAAAATAAATGAAAGGCATATTGTAAATTAGCAATGCCGTCCTCTGTAGCAAAAAACGTACCAGACTGAACTGTAAGCTGTGACCCCAAAACCGAAGCGTGGATTTTGTGAACCGTTCCTCCACTAGATGTAGTAGATACTTTCTTATAAGCAAACCTGTGAGCTTTAGTCTGAAGTTTAAAAAGAGCTTGTTTGTATCTAATCTGCACCCACTGTTGTTAAACCTGGAATACCTGATGTTTTGGTCACTTGGCAGCAATGGAAACAAGTTGACATATCATCACCTTTAAAGATGATATGGCAAACTTGCTAGAAATCTGTTGCTTATTTAGAGCAACATTAGCATTTATTATGAGTCATGTGTCTGGCCACCTGGCAAATGCAAATCCAATATTTCACTCTCCGTTCAGCTCTGTTTTCGGTCTCTAGTTACTCGTCTCTAAGAACTTAGGAATGGATTTACGAATACCTGATGCAACCCAGTCCTGCTGTAGATACTAAAAAAGATACCAGTCACTCCAAACCAGGTGCTACCTTTGAGCTTCTCCTCATTCATCCCTGTGGTTTCTACCTGCTGACTGCTTATCCCTCCTCCTGTGTCAGCTTGGCTCGTGAAATGCTTTATACTTCATATCCCAGTGGCATGTGTTGGCTGGGTTTTGCTCTGCCATCCCTGGGATTTGGTTAAACTTCCTGCTGAATCTTTAGTGTGTTGCTTTGATAAATATAGGAGACTGTCCACCACAAAACGACAACAGGTGCTGTTTGTTCAAGCAGTAATTATGACCGACGTTTGACGTTTTGTTAGGTGGCGCCCTCTAGTGTTCACAGATATGATGGCTGGAGGAAAGCAGGAAGTCATGTAACATGTATTTAGCGAAAAATCTGTTTTTTTAATTAATCAGCAAGTTATTTTTAACTTAATGTAACAACCAGAACAACGTCATGTTCTGCGTCCGTGATCACATGATTTACATCTGCAGGAAAATGATTTAAGGTTACAAATATACAGATTTTTTTTCTAACTGTACCAAGTTGTTTTGTTGCCTAAACCTACCAAAACAACGTCTGTATTTATGTTAATGGCGTGTTTAAAACTGCAAACGTAATGTTTACGTCATATTAAAGAGGAACAAATGACTAATATGGTAATATGGTTTGGAGGACTTAGTGAAATATAGAGTACCACTAAATGCTCTGCACAATCATCTTTAATGGCTTTCATTTTGTGATGAGAGGTTTCCTGGCTATATTGAATGTGTGCATAATAAATGTGCACAATACAATAATATGGTCCATACAAAAAAAGACCATAGTCTAATTCCCCATTAGATAAATGGAATGAAAGGTTTTGAATCTCGACATAGAAATGCTCACTGAGAATCCTCCGTGCAGACAGTGATCAGGAACAGGACTGCCAGCTGTACGCCAACACACGCATGTCAAAACATACACACATGCACAGAAAAACAAATGTGTGTCAGACACAAATCACAGCTTCCTGAACTTCAAAATATGTTTTCTCCTGAGGGGTCCAATGAGTGACATTAATTGATTTCTGTGTGTTTCAGCTTCGGTATCTGGCCTGTTTGATGTCTCTGTGAAGGCATCATTGTTCTGCAGTGATTGGCTCGCCGTGACTTTGCCAGGGCAGAGCGCTACATAGAGGGATTACTATGGTCCGGTCTAGGGGAAACAAAGAGCACAAATACAATCTATCCAGCAGGAACGATTATCATGCTCGAGCGATGCTGGACCCGCAGAAAATTGTGTATTGTGTACCAGCTTAATGAGATGATCGAAACAGAGCCAAAAAGATAAATAAATCTGTAAGCATTTAGCGGGATGTGTGGACCAAGTGAGAGAGAGCAGAGAGGCGAAACTGCAAATAGGCCAGTAATCCACAGGATAAGTGTCAGAGAGCTGGATCATTTCAATCTGGACCATTTGGATCCAGTACAGTCAGACATAAATAAACTTACAGTACACAAGTCCACCTGGCATCATATTTCCACTTTAATGTTTTGTTGCTGACTATCATTTCCCCAATATGATACATACAGTATATAATTCTGCTAAAAAAATCTGAAATAATGTAACAGTTACAGTAAATTATTGATTACCTGGTTCATTTCCCAACCTCTTTTTAAGACATAACCTGCAGCTCTATCAGATGTTCCCATTCATCTACACCATCTTATTCCATCTGTATTTATTTTACTTGACTTTAACCTGAATATCATTTCATGCTTAATAACATAAAAGTGGATATAATGGTGGATGTTACTGTTTCAATCATGTATCCATTACTTTTAGTTAACTGTATAACAATTTGTCCATGACCTGTTACCATTTCAACCCTTACCCTTAGCGATGTATCATTTAACCATTGGCCTACTTTAAGCTATATCTTTCAACAGGTAATTCAAACATGTATCCATTACTTTTAGTTAAAAGAAGCTCTAGTGTAAGTTCAGTCAGGAAGTCTATCCTTGTGCATGTGTAGACCTATAGTTTTATTTCTCATGCATCCTGTCATTCACTCCTCTTACACATGCTCACTTATTATTTCTTTGCTGTCAATCATGTCAACAAACAGCTGTTCTCATCAGCTGGTCACATCTATCCAATCAGACAGTGATACACCTACATTGTTAGCCTATAATCCTGCTGCTGTCTCTCTCTCCTTTTGTACGTTCATGCTGCTGTTATACGTGCCTCTCTGTTGCTGTCAGTCTTCATTTCAGTGCTCCACCACCCCCCCCATCAAAGCCAGTCTTTGCAGATTCATCAGCTTCATCAGTCTCAGCAGAATCACCAGCCACCAGTGTCTGGACTCCATGGCGGGATTTACCTTGCTGCTGCTCAGGGCAGACGCCCCTCAATTACAAATCTCCCTGTAGAGTCTAAGCGCCAAAGACGCCTAATTATCACATATCGTCTGTTATAATAAGCAAACATCTTTTCTTCATTCACGTGTCTCTCCTGATTGAACCATTGCAATCACCTGTCCATTTATTTTAGTTCACTCATCTCTGCTTATTCTCTAACTACTTATCACACATTCTCAATCCTTACATTATGTTACAGCTGACTCAATATGTGTATATATATATATATATATATTATTTTTTTTTTATGAAATTGTAATAATAATTAGTTGAGCTACTTCAAAGTCTTACCCCACACCCCCTGGCAACAGCAGAAATACAACTACCCCTGGTTGGGAATCACAGATCTAGATCACAATAGAGCATTATTATTTTTTAATATGGGAAAGAAACAAAGACCGAGAAACGGATGGAGACCTGAAGGAGGGAGAAAAAGACGTGGGGGGCGGGTTTCATATAGATGAGTTTGCATGGGGGAGAAATAAATACAGCTATCTATTGACAACCACTTGAGGTGCAGGTCTTTAGGTTTATGTTAGCTCTCTAAGTGCAGCCAAGAAATGCTCAATCAGGAGAAAAGATCCATACACTTTACCGCCAGCATTTAGATAATGCTGTCCCGCTATAAGGTCCATTCCCAGCAATAAAGTGAAACGTGCGAGAAAGAAACATACCAAGATATTAAAATAACTTTATTGTACTTAATTATTAATAAATAAATAAATAAATAAATAGACTACCAAGGATTCCCCCAGTGCATTGCCAGGCCTAAGTTGACCCCCCTACTTTGTCTAATTGGCTTGTTTGTTAAAGTTTCATGCAAAAAGATGGTTAAAGTTCTGACTAAAATGTTATTTACAGTGCACTGCTGTTTACACTGTCAATGTCTCCTACAGTCTAACTAACACTTTCTTAACTTAATTCTGTTTTCATTGTTTTTCATATGTAACAGCAGCAGGAAGCAGAGAAGGTGGCTTTGACCCAGCATGGCCCAAAAGTCATAGCTGGCTCATGAACACGCCTGATGGGATGTTGTGTATACTCTGCAGAAAACACAATCCCACACATCATGTTCATTTTGTAAAGCAGCCAGTCTAAAGGTGCGCGCACCAACTGTGTATGTCGCCCGCAACATGCACGTTTTCCAGCCTTTGCCACCATTGTCTCAGAAAAAAAAATTCCAGGGAAAACCCTGCAATGTCAGTGCTTTGGCAGTAGTGATTAAAATAGGAGAGGTCTATCAGTAGCTGACATGTCTGAGTAGTTTCTGGTGGCTGTTGATGTTGGTCACCTCATATTCATGCGGGGGGAGTACGGGTCAGCTCATCACCTGAGTTTGACATCTGATTCAGTTCAAGTGTGAAGGACCAGTCAGGTGATTAAGGCACTGACTTGGCAGAGCACACAGTAAATGTCACCTCTGGCGGAAATCAATACTGCCTCAAGAATCCACAGTGCATCTGATATATAGAGATGGAGAGGGCCACTATGCCTGATATTTGCTGAAGAGGGTAAGAGGGAGAGAGGCTGAGAGAGGCTGTGGTAGCCATCAGAATTGATGTGCGAGTATGTGTACATGCAGTAATAAACTCCATCAGACAGTTGGAGGAAGACGAAAGGTAGATTGAGAAAAGCAAAGGGAAGAAGAAAGAACACATTTCTGTCAGAGTCTGTCTTTTAAGCATTTTAATGTTGTCATTATTTCAATTTATTTCAGTCTGTTAATATTTCATTCAGCTGTACATGGCAGTAGAGTATAGACTGTTTGTGTCTGTTTAGCCTGCAGCTCTCTCTGTTTTTTGGGGATTTTTTCGCAATTACCAAGAAAATTGTAATGCACTATGGAAGATGTCTGTAATTTCTGACAAATTGTTTTCTATGGAGCTATCTCTTTGAGTATAGTTGCAGCAATATATCAGTTTCACGGCATGCCGTGGAATGAAAAGTATCTATTATTAGTTATCATACTGTGCATTCACTTATCTACGGTATTGAATTATTATTATTTTTATTTTTTTTCACATGCTTCCATTAAAATGATTTCAAGTTTCAATTATAATAAAGTGTTTGTTAAAACATTTTGTGTTCATTCCTTTAAGTGTCATTCTAACTGCTAACAATAATTGTGTAATACTGTATGCCGTGATATATTCTGAGATGGTTTCATTGTACCATGAAAATCTCATACCGTTGCATCCCTAGTGTGTACATATATACAGTATGCGTGTGTCATTGTGTCTGCCTGCACGTCTGCATGTATGGATTTGCCAATGATCCAGCAAGCCAGCCAGCCAGCGTGTGTGTGTGTGTGCGTGCGTGCGTGTATGTGGATTTGCATGTCTCGGTGTCTCTGCATGCTTGCTGGATAGTTTGCCAGCAATCAAGCCAGTCAGCCAGACAGCCTGCCAGTAGCCTGACATTTCATCCAGCCACCGTCTCTCCTTTCCCACACTACATTTGCCTTCCCCCCCTCAATCGTGCATTGCCTCTGTCTTCCATCAAGGTAAATGTCAGTGCACACACCTCAGTATAGGTCTGGCTGACCCATGCAGGCCTGGCTACATCCATAGCCCAAGATGAAGCCAGAAAGTCAGGGGAGAGAGGGAGAGCGAGGGAGAGAGGGAGAGAGAGAGAGAATCAATCAGGCTAGGCCTCAAACACCTGCAGCTGGCAGGTTAGCCAGGCATGGAGCACCTGAGTCATGCAACCATCTGGTTGCCGGCCCGGGCTGCCGAACCCTGGCCACACCTGCTGGTCCTGTAAAACAACACTGGAGCAGTAAATACACAGCCCCGCCATAGAGGAGGAGCAGCCGAGCGACGAGGGAGAAGAGGGGGGAAAAAAACATCTTTGCTGCTGGTGGGTGGTTGTTGTCACCGTGTGAATGCCACATTCAGAAAGTAATAAATGAGAATGCCAACTGAAAGGCAGAGGCAGAAAAACTATGTGATGAACACAAAGAAATAAAGGATGTGGAGGCAGATATACAGGGAAAAGAAAATGCTATAAAATGCATAGAAAAGTTCTGTAAGTATTGTGAGAAACGGCATTGCTAAGCCATTGTTCAACTGTAGTCACTGAAAGGGACACAAAGCTTATGAAAAAGGACAATCCATGAGATGAGTGGGATGTCTGGTGCTCAAGTATTTATCAAATGTTATATAACAATCTACTAAAAACACCACTAATCTGACTTATGCATAGGTTTAGACAGAAGGTATCATTATTTCTAATTCCATCGTGTATGAATTTACCAGGTTTTACATGAAATCTCTGCAGGACTGATAATCAAGTGTAGGCTACAACCAGTCGTGTGTCTTACTATTAACACTAGAACTGCCAAGACGGTCTGGACTACATGAGATGGCGGATTACTAACCACTGCACAGATAGCTGCGTTGTGGTGAGACAGAGACCTGGTTGCATGAAAACATCCCTGACTTCACATTCTGTTGATATTGTTAGTTCATTTTTTGAATGTTTTAAACCAAACATCTGACCACAACTTACACATTGCACCTTAAAAAACCCAAACAGAAAGCAGCGCTGGTGTAAAACAAAAATGTTTCACACTGAGTGCAAGAACAGTGGGGCTGCAGAAAAATGCAGGGGCCTGAAACCAAGGCTGTATTTACCAAACTATTTCTATTCATAGATCCCCGACTTAGAGCGGAGCTGAGCAAACAACAGGCACACTTCCCCGGCACATCAGAAATCCTTGCCTCTTGGAGAGCAGGGGACAACAGCGAATTGGCCCCAGTGACTCGTTCAAAGAGCTTCCTGGCACTGGCTACCACATAACGAGGACTTCTCTCACGCCACAATAAAACTGATTTGACTTTGAAACTTTTAGTGTTACATTTTATCCGAGCAGGCAGGTCCCATTGTGATGCAAATCCAACATCCTGGGGGGGGAGCGGAAGGGGGGTTGAGTTGCGTGGAGAGTGAGCTGGCGTAACCCTGACAGTATCATTTCCTCACCGTCAATCTGCTCAAATCCCTTTTCTAGTTGGCAAGCTTGTCAATACTTCCACCTCACACACCTCTCACTTCACCGCACAAGAACGGGGAGAGAGGTGTGAAGTGAGGGATTGAAAAACAACAAGAGCGTCAGCTGCAGGCACCAGCTGCTATCCAGCAGAATTCATTTGAATGCACTTTATTTCTTCCCTGTTGGGAATTGGCATGTCAATCTGAGCACGTTCGGTTTTATCTGCATGGCATGTTCATTCACCTTGAACGGGGTATTTTGTCTAATAGCCACCGTAAGTTGACGTTTTTTCATAAATACACCCGTGACTTTCTCCTGTCTTTGTTAGAGTTTGTTGCGTCTAAACAATGGCCACGGCAAAGTTTTCCTGATGAAACTCCTGGCCGTGGCAGAGACAGATGGAAACCCAATGCGATGCTGAAGGTAAAACGGTGGCACATTGACAGGGAGGTGACACCTTTTCAGGTGCTGTCAATGGGAGCCAACTTCAGAATGGTGATGCTATCACACTTTGCTCTCCAAGAGAGCAAATTGCAATCCAATTCAAGTTTGAATGTCTCTAATCAGGAGCTCACTCCTAAACACAAGCCTATCGGAGGCTGGCATCGGCCGCTGATGTACTGGAGTGAACAAGCAGCGATAAAGAATAGGAAAGTGTGTGGATGTAGATTTGCGACACCTGTGTTATTGCTCAGCCTGTGTCTAAAGCTATTGTTGGGCGACTGGTGGGCTGCACACACGTATTGGTGGGGGTGGTCGTTAGCAGTAAAGGATTGTGGTTTGTTTCTTCTGTTTATCTGTCGTTATCAGCCTACCTTTCTCCTCTCTAGCTGACCTCCATTTATCAAAAGTAACGGGCTGCTGCTGATACTCTCCTCAAACACTCCTCCCTCCACCTTGAATTGACCTGCACCAAAAGCTTCTCTTTTCTCCTTGTTTCTGAGTCAAAGCAAGATTCCACCTTGTATCCTTTTCCTAATTCCCTTCATTACACTTCCTGCTGAAACTCAGTTTGCTCTCTCCTTCCTCCTCAGCTCTGTTGACTCCTCTCACAGTCCTCCTGCTGAGCTGCTTGTTCCGCTGATACTCGACATCTTCCGTCCAACACTGAACTGATTTAATGTCTTCCTTTGCTTTCCCCCTCTTTTATGCAGCTTAACTTATGTATGATTCAGTTAGGCAGCTTGCTAATCATGCCTGTTTTCAACACTTCAGAAAGGTTAATCAACACCTCAATTAAAACTCGTCTTGATTACAATCCACTGGCTGAGACAATCAGCACATCGTCCACCTGTAGAAGACAATGGCAAGGTCCTTTTTGTATTCTTATCCTAAAAGTCTCTGACTTTTTTTCTGAGGCACGAATGCCCCCCAGAAGCAGACAGACAAACTTTGTGTACGACTTGTACGACAGGTCTGGACCACTAATTATAATAAGGTATGCACTGGATCCAAGATAAGTCTGCATGAGTTATTTTGTCTTTCCCACACAACACAATGATAATCCCCAAAATGCACATTTTGTGTATTTGACCACAATATATCATACTCCTCGAGCTTAGCATATTTAGCCATATTTGGCTGAGCGTATGGGTAGACAGTAGAGAGATGGATTTTGCTGCAGGAGTAGTTTGAGAAGTTTCTCTGGATGATTTTATTCTTTATTTTTTCTTTATTTTCTTAAGATGAAAAGTGTTTTACAAGGGACTAACTTTGCATTATCTTGTTTACATCTGTTGAAAAAATGCTTCTCTATGCTCTACAAAGAAAGTCTCCTTGTAAAAAATGTATATTACATAGATTCCTTGAGATAAATATGCTTAAAAAGAGAGAAATGCTACACACAAAAAACCATTTCTCTCTCCGCACTTTCATGCACTTCAGGGATTTCATCTCATCTACATTTTCCTGGTAAACTTAATATGCACTGAACATTTAGACATTCTGAGGGATTGTATAAAGGAGAGTTTTTTTTGTTTTGCCTCTCTTGTCTGGCGAACAAAAAAAGCAAAGAAAAATCGAGCCTAATTATCAGGAAACAGGAAAACACTGAAGAAGAAGTGGTACACGTCATGCTCCATAGAACAGATATGGAAAAAAAAAAAAGAAAAAGCAATTCAAGTATGAGTGTAGACATATCCAGAAGGGATTTGGGTATCTATTTTCAGCCTCTGGGAGCAAAACAAAGCTCAAACACAAGCTGCATCTATAAAACTGAATTTGCCCAATAATCTTTTAAAAAATAAATTCAAAGATTTCAGGCCTCATAAGTCTACAAGAATGGACATTTAGCTTTCACAAAGTCAATTTTAAAACGTTTCCCAGACACAGTGGTGGAATTAGATTCATTTGATGGAGCGTCTGAGGGGAGCTCCTAACCTGATTTAAGGAGGTATAGGAAAGTACATTTTCAAATTCAGCCATACATCCAATCCCATTTGATCCTGACAAAAGTACACTATAAATTGGGAATCATATTCCCGGGCTGCATCTCAGCTGTGGGCTCACACTCAGCTCTGATGCAGAAGTGGATAGATTATTCTCAAGCAGGCAGTGCTGTCTGGCCCCATTGCCCTTGGAAGACATAAAACAATATGGATAAATATGCTATGCAGGGTCCCATGCTGCTCTGTTTGCCACTGCAGCTGAGTGACTCCACTTTCACTCAGTTGGGGAGATACAGATATTTTACAGATACAGATATTAGCTGCATTTTCCTGCACCAGCTTCTAATTTGAGCCTGGAAAATGATTTTTTACATTTAACAGTGAATGTAATTGATTGGAATATTAAAGGTCGACTCCATCTTCTTTTCCTGGGTTTTCAAATGGAAACACCCACTCAGCCTGAGCAAAAAAGCAGAGTTACTCATAGAGGTTACCTCAGTAAGCTAATCAATAAGGTTATGAATAATACAAATGTTTGGAGCTATGTAATATAAGCTTAGCAAAGCAATGTACTGCTGTGGACGCCCCGTTAGTTCGGATCCGAAAGTCACACAATGACACAACCGATCGCGGCAGCAGAAGACCAGCAGCTCTGAGGTGACGTATAATATAAAGACAGATACAGATACATTTTGGGTGGGTGAAAGGCGAGGCGGATGGTCAAACATACAAAGAACTTTCACCCAGGAGGCCGCTGTTTCTGTCCCATTTGAAACTAAAAGTCAACGTTGTTATTTTAAGTTAGCCTATAAATTAACTTCCATAAATAGATATGTCACGTCACCTACATAACTGTCTCCATTAGTTAGGAAGTAGTTATTTTAACACAAACGCTTTTTAATAACTGTAATAAATACTTTTTGTTTCCTAAACCGAGTAGTTACGTTTCACAAAGTCAACCACATATTTAAAACAGCGACCGCACAATTTTCATATTTTGTAGATATTATACACTAGCACTAGCTTTGGCAAGTAAATGCTTGTGTAGTCTGAGCGTTGATGAATTGACTTGAGGTCGAGGGTCATCTATACCTGCCTGAGATAGGAGAGCTGCATCATTATAGACCCTCAGCACAGTTCTCCATCACAACCCTGTCCCTCGGTGCGAGTCCTTCTCTCTCTATCTGTCTTTGTGCTCGTCGTGTAACTAGCAGAAGACAGGAGACAGGAGAGGAGGCTCCATCAGTCCTCTCCAGCCGCTGCTCTTGATCACACAGAGCTGGCAGGCATTGTCACAACCTGGCAGCCATTGATCCTACCCTCAGTGACAACCACAGGTTTTTATTTCCACCTCTCTCACTCTCTGTCTTCCTGCCTTTCATCTAGCAAGCACGTAAGTGATTTGGTCCCTTTGACAATATTACCCAGTGTTCTGGATTTGACTGGGCTCAGGAAAGTGAATGATCACACCATATTATGTTTTAAAAGACCTGGGTAACATTAGCCTCAATAAACCAGAATACAATGCAACACCTGTTGAATTTTCGTCTTTGCCACAACCTTTGTTGTTCTCTTTAAAGAGATATTTTGCTGATTTTAATCCAGCTCTGTGTCATCTTAGTGTGAGCTCTGTGTGTAAATGAACACTGTTGAGCTGCCCCCCCATGGTCGTGGTGCACGGTCTGCCGAGATCTCCCAGTGCGTGCTCACTGTGAGGAGGGTCGTGAGCAGCAGGGAAGTAAATTAGGAACTTTATGCTCCTGGCCCCTGCAGATACAGTCACGAAACTTCACAGATGTGTAATTTACATCAAAATTAATGGCTGATGGGTGTGGTCCGAGCAAGGGCGCCAGAGGCAGGGAGGGAGGAAATAGGAAAGGGGCCATCGCCCCCTCCCCCCTTTATGCCCATGGCCCAATTTGGCATCACGGCTGGCGTGATCCCATCGCAATATGGTCTCTAGTTTTCTCCAAATTAGCCAACTCACTCAAGAGCAACAGAGGACACTGTACAACTGTAGTACTCCCCATGATAAGTAAACTGACCTTCATGTGGAAAATCAGTGAAGTGCCCCTTTAAAGGGAAAAGTAGGCAGGTTGAGAACAACACGTCAAAACTAAATTACAACATTTCATCACTAAATGTCTCCTGGGAACTAAACACGGCAATCTGATGATGTTTAATGGTGGAATTCTCAAGAATGTCATCTAGTTGGTTTGGTTTGATGAATATAACATTAACAAGACATTTAGTAAGTAGCCACTATTATGATTCAGTGGATGATCCCCCCACTCCAGCAGCTGCATTTTTTAATTTAGGCCTTCTTGGGTGATTTAGCCTCCGATTCCATCATGTCGCTCATTTTTCATTTCATGTCTCTTCTTTCACAAAATCATTTGTGTTTGATGAACCACTTTGGATAAGAGGATGCAAAAACCAGCACGACTGTTAAACAGATGTTAAGCGATGTACCAACAAATAATTTAAAATTCATGAGTTAAACATTTATTAACCCAATTAACATTTGGTAATGATGTACTGGCTAAATTATTCTTCACTTGTGAAAGTGATATAAAATGCTAACTGTTACAAATTGAGTATTTTATGTGGATTAACTTATGCATGCTACTTATAATTATTGCATAGGTTTAAGTGTTGATTGTACACATACTGAATTCTTCATAGAGACCTTTGGAATGAATGAGTGTTATGAAGGGTTTTGATGATCTGCTGCTGTAACAGTAGTCTGGCTGGGTACGTAAGCAGTGTCGGCATTAAGCCTTATACTTCCTACTACTACACGGAAGTCCCTCCTTCCTTCCGTGTGGTTCTCAAAGTCCCTTCGCTGCACCGAGCGCGTCGCGTCGCCCAAGACCACTGCGATTGGTTTAAAGAAAAATAAACAGACCAGGGAGTTGTTGAAAGACATGCAATCCAGACCTACATCCCAGCACAGACACAGTGCTGGGATGACTACTGTAATAGCTAATGGATATATTTTTGGTCACTGTATTTGGTGTCACTGGGCTGCACTAATTGCTTGTTAGTCTTTTCTCTCTTGTGTTATGACAATCTTTAATCAGACGGTGTAATGAGTAAAAATATCCTTGCCACACAGCAAGGAGACGACTACAATGTAATTTTATGTTATGTTCCCTTTTGAATTCAGAAGCACTTAAGACCAATTAGGTATAGCACCAGACACGGCTGTATAGATGATTAGATTATGCAATTAGCCCTTAGGCAAAATGATGGAAATCATTTCACATAAAATGAAAAGAGGCAGCAATTTCTGTATGTGGACAAAAGAGTATGTGTAAAAACACTTCCATTGAATAAGTACTTTGATCTTATATTCAGCATTACTACTGTATTTAACTAAGTGTTCCCAGCGCAGTTTTAATATGAGGTAGTATGTATTTTTTAAATCACCTCATAAAAGGTCAAGGTAACTATAGTGTATTCAAGAACTCGACACAAATTCCTTTTATAATACTGTGAAAACCACAGTAATTATGTAACTCTACGGGCTGATTTATCAATAGTTTTTTAATATATTTTTTTAAACATACCGTCCTCGGTTCTGTTCTCTGAGATAGAGTCTGCGTACTCTGTTGAGTGTTTACAAAGTGGTCTCCAGATTCACTGCCAACAGGTTCAGAGGTGGCACTTTCTAAATGTCCTCCGTTTGCTACTTTTTAATGAATAATCCATAAGTGTTTGATTTAATGATAACTCATGAGCTTTTTAGAATGTGTCTTTCGCTCATGGCAGGGCTATGCCAATAAATATGACTGAGCATTAATGAATGCGTAGTTCTCCCAACTGAGCTCCAACACGAGAGGAGGGAGGCTTGTATGAGTGTCGCCCACTCATCTTCCAATTTGCCACTGAATACGTTGTTGTATTAACAAAGTATGATGAATGCACAACTCTTTAAATATTCATGTCCTACATAATATGTTCTATTACTCTATTTCTCTGTGCTCGTGCACAGCTCTGTACTGAGACTAAAAGTGTGACAGAAAAACTGTGAATATTTCTCTATCCGAGGATGGTTATGTTTTTGTATGTGTACTTTGCAGTTCAGTGCAAAAATAAACTAGAATTACCACCTTGCGGTTGTATGCCTCCGGCCACAGTTATCACAGACGTGGAGCATTTAAGTAATTAGCTTGAGCAGCAATTCCATAAAAGTCCCATGAATGCAATGAGGATTTTACTTTTAAAGGTGATTTTCTGCCTCTGTGTAATGTACGAGATAATCATTAAAACCCCAATCACCACTCCACTGGTAGATGTTACATTCATCCCACTGCACCTGTATTAACACAGCATCCTCTAACATTCAAACAAATAGTTTTTCTTCATCCATTTTCCAGAGGATCAGAGCAATAAATGCTACTGCAGTTCCCTCCCCTCTTACACAGTAGTAAATATTGAATATGCTGGATATACTGCAGTGCTGCTGTATGGAAATAATAGTAACAGAGTAGTAAATGTTTCCTCGGCCCCCTCCCACCCCGCTGACCTTCCCGGTGTCTCTGGCCCTGAGATGGGATGTTAATGCCTGTGTCTGGACGGCTGCCATGCTGCAGCCTGTGCTCTAATGGATTGATAAAAAAGCTCCGAGCACAGAATCAATCATGATATAAACCTGGAGTGAAGCTTGTTAAACTCTAAGGAAAGTTCCTCTACCCTAATGCCCCTAATCTTCAGCCATTTGCTGTCCGACAGAAAGATTGCGGTTGTTACCCTCCTCCTGCCATGCATTATGAGGCAAGGACCATTTCAGGTGATGGACCTGAGCAAAGTAGTGCAAGGCATTGCAGTATGAACTTCTGTAATTACATTACAGTTACTAAGTAGTAATGCTCTGTTACTTTTACATTTGGGGCTCGGCCTGTTCTCTGTCTGGCTGGGAGTTTGATGGCGGTTAATGTCTTGGTGCAGGAGAAGGAGGTGGAGACGAAATGCACGTCTTGTGTTCGTATGGCATGCTAACGATCGCCAGGTGTGTATGTGTGTCGATGGCGGAGTGGAGGTTGGGACTGCGTGCTTGTTCACCATTTGAACTCTTGAATAGAAATGGTCCTTTTTTAGCTTATTGTGATGCAATTTCTTGGTTTATCTTCAAATGCTTCCTATCCTTAAAATCTGTACAACCTAAGCTAAAAGGTTATATAAGTCAATAAATAATAATTGATGAAAGGATTGAACTTAACATATAATGATGTCATCACGAGCACACTGTATAACGCAAAAGACAGAAGCCTTAGCTTTCCGCTGCAAAAAGAATGAATGCTCTAACTATTACGGCTTTTATTTTCGATTGATTTAAACAGGATCAAGCAAACAGAGATCTGTTTTCATAGAGTTAAACCAACATATCTCGTTTTGTATTTCTACACAAAAGATGCAACGTGTGAGTGTGGAGGGTTTGAGATGTTTGAAGGCTCCTTCAATGGACCTGGGCAAAGTAATGAAAGTAATGTAAAATATTACTTTTGGTAATTAGTAAAGTAATGTAACTACTCATTCAATGAATAATAGATAATGAGTAATTGATAATAATAATAATAATAATAATAGTATGTACATCTCTGCATTCCTCTCTGCCTTTCTGTCTGCTGGTCTCTCTGTGTCCCCATCTGTCGGCCATCATACCTGTATGGAGTCAATGCAGCTGAGAGGTAGAAGCCTCTCTGCTTCAGTGGTGACATGAATACCAACCAGAAAAGCAAAGGAACAGAAACAGTAAAGAAACTGTGTTCTGCAGTTGGAAAATGTGCCGCAGAGGGACGAGAACTCTCATTGGAGCCTCTTCTCAGGAACCAGGACCATAACAAGCGATGTAAATAATAAAAATGTTATATTCAATAACATCCCAATGTGTGTAACATATGCATGTGCACATAACGTGGCAGCTCGCAGTTTAAGGCATGTATGTTTTTCATTGTGAATGTCTATCAACCAGTTTTGGTCATGGCTGAGGCCGTTGCATATGAATGTTAGTTCATGATTATGTTATATTTGAAAACGACTTCATGAATTGGATTTTTGTCATCTGACTCAGGAAGGACAATTTCCCAGAGATCCAACCTGCATGAAATATGTTAAATGGATGAAAAATGAATTGAATGAGCCCGACCTGGGCCAGAGTACGTGGAAAGCACATAATAAGATGCTGTTCAGAATGCAGTCAGACAAATACAATCTTCATTGAATTAAGCCATTCAAAGCACAATGTGGTGAATATGTACAACGCCGTTAGTTTATTAAGCTATTATGTTACACTTATGGTGGCAAAAGCGCCCCAGTTTTTATCTGTGCCAAACGTCTCAATAAAAACCCTTCACCAGTTCAGTGCATCTCTGCACAATGTCAGTAACATCAGTAACGTCAGTAACAACTACAAAGAAAGTCAGAGCTCTATATTGAATTGAGACTGGTTAAGATATGTTTCTATCCAGTGTTTTCTGTTAATTGAAATATATTTTAGAACAGTTCAAGAACCTCTATTTCTGCAGCACCTTATTATTTCTAAGGTGACCAATATCTGCATTCCCCATTTCAGTCAAGCAGTTCCAGTATCCAGCAGTATCATTTCAAAATTCACAACCTAATGACAGGGTGAAGAATGGAGAATGGTCAAATAGTCCTGTTGGGCTTCTGCCTGTAGTTATTCCAATGCTCTGCCTTTAAGCAGCGCGCTCACTGACCCTAATTCCATACCGCTCTGGTGTCATTCTGAAAACTGAATGTAACCAATTCCGAGGAGCAAATTGAGGGGCTATCAATTGTAGAGGAGGGGAGTTTTGTCACAACGGCATGTCAGAGCGGAGATGGAGTGAGGGCAAGCGTAGGAGACAGGAGGGGGGGTTTGGCAACATTTCCATGGGTCAGACACTGTTCTATTGCTTAACAATAAATCTGATTTAATATCTTTTGTGCTGCAGGTCCTGCTCGGGTGCGAGTCGTACAGAGAGTGAAAGAGAGAAGAAAAGGATGGAGGGAGGCGAGGCGGTGTGGTATAAATAAAAAGTGAAAGGAGAGGAAGCAGAATGGGATATTGGGGACATTGTTGTATTAAATCAGAATAATAAACCTGTGCATGCACAAACAGTATCTAATAGAGACGTCTGGGAGCCGGAGAGCCACAGTTGCCCACCAAATGGTATCGGCAGTCCACACAGTGATGACACAAGGACACAGCTGCAGCAGCCAGTTTTAATCAACACATAGCAATGCAACTCCCACTCAGAGAGTAATGTGGCTTATACCGTAAAACGTCGCTCTGCTTCTGCGGGTGCAGAGGCTTAAAGTGTTACTGTGAAATAACGAGCTCCACCACTGGTTTAAAATGTGCTGTAACCTGTTGTAATGGTGTCAAACTCCCTATAGAAAGCTTGTCAAGCAGTAGCACACGGTTTGGTCGCTGCCTATGCTAATCGCTGCCATCGCAAGTGCTCTGAGAGCTTTATATTACTGCTTTTACACTATATATCCAGAGCTCATAACATTGTGTGCTTAGATGATTTACTAGTAGGTGATGCAGTATAATAGCCTCAATGCATTTTGGAGAGAGGAGGGGAGACATAAACAACCGCTATTAGCTCCCATCACTGAACACACATACACTTAAACAGTTTGTGACCAAAGCAGCCGCTCACTGTGTTTACCTTCATTAAATTGCCTGAAAACGACACCAGGCTGATACAGTATAACCGCACAGACCTTTACACATATAAGACTGCTCAGTTATAACTATTCTCAGCAGAGATGGATGGAATATCGCTGCAATGTTTCAGTTAGTGTTTACACTGCATAACTTAGCGCTTGTGGACTTCCTGCTCATATTTCAGCCTGCATGCATGTTTTTTCAGCCTAACATTGCTGAAACAGAGCAGCTATTATTGGTGGCAAGATCAACACATTAACAGACTGCCAACTGCACCTTTCTCTCTGCTCCACACCATGTGTGTGTGTGTAGCCCTGTCCTCTGTGGAAAAAAAAAGCTCTATAACAGCAACAGCTCACTCTGAGCTGAAATGGAAACATTACTGCCACACGTTTTTTGGATCAGAATCCCAAAACTGAACAGACATCTGAATAGTGAAATATTTGGGTCCAGCCCTAATGTAAACAGCATCCCTTTTGACATCACAGAAGAGACCTCTGCATGCATTGCATTGACAATTTGCCATATTAATGATGGCATGCATACAGTAAAGATTTCTGTCAAAACAATTGGCTACAGAAAAGCAAATGATGAATATTTGAAGTTATTTTCATGTCCTCTACATATGTACAATATATTCTCCATGTAAATAGATTAGCACCAGTTCCTAATGCTACAAGTTGAGCAAAGACAGAGCAGAAAGCAGAAAGAGCAAAGACGACCCTTCTGGTTGGCCTCCAAATGAGCCAGATACGTTTGTTTGTCGCTGGGTTCCAGGGCAGGAAAATACAAATCTTATTTAGAACCCAGGCTGTAAAGGTTTAAGAGCTGCTAGGTACGGGAATTGTGTAAGACAGCTCTGAAACTGCAATAGAGCTCTCCTCTCAAAGGAAAAACAGCTCAGGAAACAACAGTCAAAGACCTTGTGAAGGGCAAATACAACAACCATTATAGTTTGTGTGGGAGACCATCATGACATCAGGATGAGGGTGATTTGAGTTTGTCCCTACGATGTGAAAATGTGAATAGAATAATACAATCTATTTCTAAATCCCAATTGTAAAAGATTGATAGGTTGAACCAAATGGTTATTTGTGACTATCAAGCGAAAGATTCACCTCATTATTTTCCATATCATGTTGTCCACATGTTTCCATTGTTAAAATGTTTCCATTGTCAGCATGTTCGAGTTACATACATACAGACCATCCTCACTAAAAAAAAAACAGCCATATAGGTCGCCTGTGCAAGCAGCTTATTACGACCCATATTTACATTTATTGTTTGGCAGCGACCTCTGTGTAGGGAGGAGGACGGGGTGGATGGATGAGTCAATCAAACATGACTTTTACCCAGAGGACCGCTGTCCATGTACCAGGTGAAACATTGACTTATTTTAAGTTATGTCCTTACCTTAAGTTACATAACCAAAATCATGATCTTTGCCTAAACTCAACCAAGTAGTTCTGTTTCACAATGTTAACCACATGTTTAAAACTGTGATAGTTTCACAACATTAAATAAAACAGTCAAATATGTTGTTTTCATTGGCAAACGACCTAATCTATCGTTTAGGTGCAAGGACGTGTTGGAGAATAACTATAGTCTGCATGATCAAACCTGTGTCCCTTTGTGCAATACTTCAAACCACTTTTTGTCCAATTATCCTAATAATCTTCCATTTGGAACATTGCTCTACCAACGCATAGCCAAGTATGAGCTCACAATATCCAAAATTGATCCAGCTCTTTTACAAACCATAGCCACAATACAGAATTAATGCTTGACCATGCACGTTATAGCCATTCAGACAGTTGCTGTACATCAAAGAGCCCTAATCAATAGTTGAAAAAAAGTTTTTCTTAGCCTTCTCTTTCATCTTTCATTGCAGTTCACCATCAGTGCCTGATCACTTGTCTTCCTTTGCTCATTACGGCCACTCAGAGGGCTACTGTACATCTGCCAGCCCTTGTCATTATAGATAAAAATGCCGCTTGCTCAGAACCCTCTTCCCTCCCATGACAGCAGAGTATCAGTGCTTGACCGCATGTCCCTTCCTCATTATGGCCACTCAGACAGAGTTACATCAGCTGGCCGGTATCCAGCTCGTCAACTCTATTTCTGATGAAATGACACATTGCAGATGTGAGGTCAGCGCACACTGAGATAGTTGCCGCCTGTAAATGTATTGTAGTACACACAGGTCAATAGGTATATTTTCAAGTGTGGCACCTTTGATGTTTGTGCCACTGGGTCATTTTGTAAGCTTCATTTCCAATACATGTGGCCTAACAAATCATATCAAAACATTTAAGTGCCAACTCCATTATTTTTTTATTTTCTCAAGGTTTTTATATCGTTACAGAGTTCTGTATGTATTCAAATCCAAGCATTTACATTTTGGTCACAATACGCAGACTATACGTAGCCCACCTGACATGACGTAGGTTTTTGCACAGTGACATTGCTACACGAGTAACGTTACCGGCACGAAAGCAAAGCAATGCATTGCTGTGGATGCCACGTTAGTTTGGATCATATACTGAATATAATATATAGGCTATGACTGTATACAATATATATAGTATATGATTTGGATACAAAAGTCACAAAACAAAGTAAGCAGCAGATGTTCTGTGAGAAAAAGTAAAATTACTGCTTTTGTCAATGGAGTCTGGTGGCTTTCAAGAGAGCGAAATGTACTGCCGTGGATGGAGCTGCAGCAAAACCTTAACCACCTAAAAAAAGGACCACCTAAACAAATCAATATCTGTCTTAGTGTATGCTATATTTAGAATATTTTCTCCACTTTACCTTGCCTTGAAACAGCCCTTTCCAATGGGGAACTGAAGCTATTAGGCTGCATTTAGACACACGCAGGCAATGCGATGATCCGCTGCAAGGTCGTCCGGCAATGAGTGTCACTAAATGGCCCATTTGTGTGACGTCCTGTTGTGAACTTTAACCCCCGATGTAGCAGTGATGGAGAAAGCAGCAATGGAGAAAGAGAGAAAAAAAGAGACGAGAGAGCTTGTCGCAGGAAACAATCAGCATTACATTAAATCCTGGGCAGTTAAGTGCTTGTGTTTTTTGTGTTTTTTTACCGTCATAGTTTTTTTAGACTTTATAAAAGCAGCGATAGATACAGGGATCTTTACTGTTTCCTGTACGGTACTCTCACACTGTCTGATCGTCGCTTTCATGATTGGTCACCGCAGCGTGACGTCGGGTTGCGTTTCTCCAAAAGTTGACACTGTCTCAACTTTTTTTGCCGTAGGCCACTGCGTTTTTTTTCTTGTTTTAGTGGAACATTTACACATGTGGAGGTGAGCCATGACATTAAAATGGCAAATTCCCCACAAAAGAACATGCTACATAACACATTAAAAGACATGTCGACTGTGTTATGAGACTTTTAGTAAAAGAAAACATAGTTTGATCATCTGCGCTGGAAAGCCGGTGAAGCCTGCATACACTTTAGTTCTGGAGGAGCTCACTGGACTCGTTAAAAACACAGACGATTTGTGTATGTGGCTCTTGGAGATATTTATTAAAAGCTACAGTGAGCTGCAGCTAACCCCCTTGACTACAAGGTTTTCACCTGGTGCTCCATTATCACGACCAAGGGGGACACTACTAAAACCATGGCATTTTTACACCATATTTCTTTGTTTAACTTTACCCTCACTTGCTCACTGCAGACGATAGGCCATGCTTGGAAAATTAAACTAAAGTAGTTGTTGTTGTTTCCACACAAAGGGGAGGGACTTCCTGTCCGCGCAGGAAGTAAGGCTTTATCCTGGCATTGTTCATCCGGTAAGCCAGACTAGTCTTTATGTTATTCTCTAAAATTAAAATTTACTGAGGCATAATATTTGCTACATGCATAATGTCACACATCCTGCAGGCAGCCTTCCAAAAATGCCCTGGGAAAAACAACAAAAAAATAGTTTTGTAAAATGCTAACAAGCATATATTTGTAGAATTTGTTTTTCAGGAAGTAACTCATTATTTACATACTGCTGCAGTTTTGGAGAGAATAATCATGCAGGCAGTTGGACAATCAGTCATACTTATCTGGTATTATCTCTCCAGCCTCCACATACATTCCAATCTGTACCTTCAAAGCATACAAAAACAGCCTTCACCATTTGTTCTTGTGCTACCACGCTACCTAATGCATGTCGTGTGCTGCCTCTGTGCAGCTGAGGTTACAACACTTGGGGCTGAATCACAGACTTCATTCACTGCAATAATTAGAGTCAATATGTTAAATTGATCCTGGTCAGTCATGTCGCTCACTCTGCAACACCGTGGAACAGATTAGCAGCTTTAGAGCTGGAGTGCAGTAGTGAATTGGGCACTGCGAAGCTATTCCTTTCTGTTTGCATGTGTGTGAGAGATAGAAAATCTTTTCTCTGCTCGCTCCCACTCACTAAGGTGCTATGATGTTGTTTGATTTCAAAATCAGCGCTCCCTAATCGAACAAGAAACGGCTTTACGGTGCCTGGCTGGAGATAAATGAATAGCATGCGGGACAGCAGCAGAGGTTGAACTGGGGTCAAGCTCCATTCCGCCACAAAGCCCAGGAGACGGCACTACCTGTCACAACACAGATACCCCCAGAGAAAGATGGAGAGAGAGAATGCAAGCAAGGGAGAGAGAGAGGCAGCAAGACCCCAGCTGGGAAGGAAAACAGGGAAGGTACAGAGCAAGACTTAGAGAACGAAGCAGAGGAAGAGATACAGCTATTGATGAGGTGTAGGGGACAGATTTATCTCAAAGTCTCTCCGGTAAAAGTTGCTCAGCTGTGCCATGTCCAGCCTCAACCCCATTCAGCCAATGGGGGTTAGAGCCGCCGCTCATCTGTCTTACTGGAGGTAGAGAGGAGAGACAGGCAAAAAGAGGTGAAGATGGATTTTGGGTCAGTCGGGGACAGGAGGGTAGTCAGTCATACGAGTGTTATCCCAGACCAATGTCCTTCGTCCACCGCCAAGGCCGCAGTCGTGAGAAGGGCTGCCCATTAGACAGCCCCTGTGGGGGGGTGCGATGAGGTGTTGGGGGGGGGATCTCTGGCACTTGCTCCACTGACAACCGTGTTATTGAAGGGTGGGGACGTAATTAGAGGGCGCGCCAGTGAGTACAGAATGTGGAACATCATTAACAAGCTCACATTGTTGAAGTGGGGACTGTAATTAAAGGGTTCCCACAGCAGTTGGGAAAGGGCTTTGATTGGAGGAGTAGAGGGACAAAGTGATTTTGCTCATCTACCACTAGTTGTGACCTTCACACCAATTGGCAGTAGATGGCGTGTGTAGCCGTGTGTGTGTTTCTAACTGTGTGTGTGTGCCTATTGCATGTGCTTGTCTGGGTGCATGCGTTTGTATTTTGACTTGATGAGAAAGATACAAGGTCAATTAGACACTAGAGTCTACAATCTATGACATTGTTCATCTGAATAGGAAAGAGAAGGGGGGGGATCAGTGGTGGAACAACCAATTCATTGTTCTCTATGAGGAAGAAGGTCAGAGGAGAAAATGTCCAATAAAAGGGCAGGAAAGAAAGTTACATTCAAGCCCTTGGGGGCCAGAAACAGCACAAGGCTGAACTGTGACTCATTTGCCTGTCCCCTGTGGAGGCTATTGTAACTATTGAATGTGTGCAAAGTGATTTACCATACTTGTAACTAATTTAACTCGTAGCGCACATGGGCATTGCCTTCGCCAATAAATCAGTTCTCCAGACATGCTCAGATCTTTTGGGGGTTAAGAGCCAGTCTGAAATTCATACATAGTTTTCTCTGTCTGTGAAACAAGGATCTCTGTCTGTATCAGAAGTTTGACCCAATGCTCCAAGACTAAGAGCAACATGATGAGTCACCCAGCAGATATCCAGGGTCAGAGCTACAATTCTGGATTCTGGCTGGTTTGTTTCCCCCAGAGGAGTTTTGGAAATCAGAGGGATGTTACTGGCCTGTGCTGCTGGCATAAGAAAATATTTTCTAAAAAAGCTTGTCAAAATACATCACTGTGAGAGAGGCATGAACACAAATAGCTTGGCCTTGTAAAATACTCTGATGCAATATTTCTAAACAAGGCTGAGGAGTTATAGCAGGGAATAACAACTTATACAATATTTACCCATAGTGGACCCTGAAGGGTAAATAATAAAAGGGACATAATGGGGCTTCAAAAAAAATTAGGTCTTGTGAATTCGCCTCATTATGTCACCAAAAACAAGGCTGAGGACAGAAGTAACATACCGCTGGATACCAGCTGTTCCGCCTCACTGTTGTGTTCCCAAATCTACCTCTCAGGGTTCGACATCAATCCTCTGTGTTTACAAAAAGTTACTCTGTGGCCACTAAACATCCGCTGTTGTTCTATTTACGAGTGGTGATGTGCAGCTGAAGTTCATCCATTCTGTTTGACAGAGACCGTACATAGGCAAGGAAAATGCTGGGTAGTGATAGCCAATGAGGAGTTAGCTTTAACTTAGCCATTAGCCCTCCTCTCTTCCCCATCTTTGTTTTCAGTCTCAACTCCGCCTGCGAGCACTTCCGGTCGGCAGAGCCGGGTTAGTAGCCCCCGTCAGTGTTGTAATACTCAGAATCGACCACATTTTTACTTGGTTTTGTCTCAGTCTCAAAGAGGACTCCAGATTGTATTTCAAGACCACAACAGTGGGGATATCACTAAATTTCCAATGCATTGTCCAATATTTAATGTCAGCTTCGACATAAACGCTACACGCCACGGTACCGCTCCCTCACTTGGGTGAGAGAGGTAGAGATGTGAGACCAGAGAGAGGAGAAAAAAATACATACAGGTTGCTTTGCCTGACTATAAGCACACAACATTTGACTTTAAGAGTGCTAGTTTTGAGTTTGTTTTCACAGTTGCAGATCAAATATATAACTTCTTACCTCGTCAAAAGCGAGTGCTTGTGTGTTCATTCAATATTTCCCACACTGGGTGTAAATTACTTAAAGAAAAATACACATCTACTCCCTTTCCCTGGAGGTTTAATCACCCTAAAGATGATTGTTATTCCAGTGCTATATAGTAGTAGTAGTAGTAGTAGTAGTAGTAGTAGCAGTAGTAGCAGTAGTAGTAGTATATAAAGAGTCAAATGAGTCCATACAATGACCTTTTACCTCAGAACCATTCCTCCGCACACTCTGTTGACCAACATTGCACAATCCTTCCAGAAATTCCAAGTAGCTCCAATTTATAAAAGATACAAAAACCCAACAAGTCTCTGCAATCTTTATGAAAGCTTGCAATTGTCTTGCTTCCAATCCTTACAATATGACTACTAAAAATGATAAAATTGGAACAATCACTGCAAATATTACCAATCACACGATTGCACAAATCCATCTTGCCAGGCTGCAAGTAAAGCGTTTGGGTCCAGTCAAGATCTGACCAGCCCAATCAGCGTCCTGTAAGACTGTTCATTCAAAACAATAATGGCGGCTATGCGTAAATGCTGCGATACCGTAATACCATCGGTTATATCAGAACTGGAGAATATTCATTGAAAAAGAGCAAAGAACGGCACTGAAGGCTCTTCTTCTCTTCTCCTGACTGACTTCTGCACGAGTTTGATAGACAGACGGTTCGTCCAATCACTTGCCAGGTATTTTATCAAAGTGCCTGCCCTTTTCCAAACTGTGAAACAACCATCTGACGTCAGGTACGAAAAATTACCCCCCACCCAAAAAAGTTTTACCCTTTATATTATAATTATGATACGGTGACAACAACACGGTCTGTGACATCCTGTGGTATCTACAATAATTACCCCTTTCAGATAGCTGTGAGAGCTTCAGCGAGGTGAAATCCATTGTATACATTACGGATAATGTGTGTTGAGGCCCTCTATCCCCTTTTAACCTTTCAAACTGTAGACGTGTACGAGCAGAAGTGAAAACACAGCAGGGAGGCAGAAGTGGTCGCTGTGAATACTTCATCCACAGGCAACATTTAAAAAATTGTCATGCTCCTCAACAAGATTTTTCTCTCTCTGTCTGAGAATCAGTGTGTGTGTGTGTGTGCGTGTCCTTCTGGTCGAGTGTGTGGTGAGGGCCCAAAGTTTTTGCCTTTTCAAACCTCTTCTGTCATCTGACAAATACGTGGCAGAAAAAAATGCTGCCCACTATGCACCTCTGACGGTAAGCCAAGCAGAAACGGACAGACATACAAAGACTTATCGGCTGCATAATGGCCGTTCACTCAGATAGATGACACCTATAGACATCAAAGCCCTTCAGCCAACACTAGCTCCATTAACACCGCCATTAGAGAGGGCCGATTGATTTATTTACCTGCGAAGCCCAAGGCAACATAGCAGTCACAACAACATTCACAACCAACACTGCTATCAGGCACCAGAGAGCCATTTGACAAGTATCGATGGTGGAGGCTGTTTTGGAGAAAAAAACACAATATAGCCTCTACACACGTCTCAGAAAGTGATCAGTTTTTTTTTTTTTTATTGTTTTAAAATGATGCATTTCCTTGCTCTGTTGACTGGCTCAGTGCACCAAGTAGATAACCTGATGCCATCAGATAGTTTGTTAAACAGAACCATCTGAGAAGCTGTCATTGGAAACATTTTGGGAAAGGGGAGGCTCTTTCAAAAAATACCTGGCAGGTGATTGGATGAACCATCTGTCTATCAAACTCTTGCCGAAGCCAGTCAGGAGAAGTGTAGGACAGGGTTTTCCCTGCCTATTTAACTGAAAGGTGAGCCACTTTTGTCTTTTTGGCTGCCACCTGATGCTACCTTTATGGCAAAACTATTGTGCAATTCTATTTTTGTTCTTTTTCATATCTAATAGCACAGAAAGCACAGAGCAAGTGGCTTTGACCCAGCATGGCCCAAAAGCCATAGCTTGTGTGTACTAGTGCGCACAAACTGGGTATGCTGCACATGCCACACACATTTTCCAGCCTTTGCCACCTTTGTCTCAAAAAAAGTCCAGGGAAAACCCTGCAGAAAATAAGTGATCCCACGATCTTTGCGTGATTTCGTGATATCGCAAGAATCCAGCTGCTGTGCAAGGTAACCAAGTAGATGGAAAAAAAGCAAACAGCAAACATATTAAAAGAAAATGCTTTGACAATAGAAATAGAAAAGGTGCTTCCCGTCAAAGAAAGTGTGTGTTGTTTCATCTAAGCAGGGAAGCTGTGACAGAGGGAACCTGCGGCTACAGTGGCAGGATACTAAAAACATAATAAGAAAACATCCATCCAACATCCCTGAATAACACAAAAAATAGAGGATGATGCTCACTTTGAAAACATCCATTTTATCCACATGAATATCAACCTTTTCATGAGGGTATGTAACTGAAAAGGTCATTCTCTATGTAAAAGCATACGTTTACCCGCAAGTGTTTGTATTTACGTAAAGGTTGCAGCATCCGTGCGTGTATTTAACATCAATTTATTGCTTGTGTTTGAAGATTGAAGTGTAAGGCAGAGAGGAGAGGAAGCACAAAATTGAAGATGAGGAAATAAGGATAGGAAGAGACGTACTGTCTATCTTTGCACTTTGAAACAAAAAACGGTTTAATACCAGAAGTGTTTCTTTGACAGCAGGTATATGAAAGCTGACTAAATGCAATCAGATAGTGTCACTGGCTGACACATATTATAACATCGTGTGCTGCCTGCTCTGGTGTAAGAGCACACTGCATTTCAGAGAGATGGGAATTTAAAAATCATATCTCGGCAGCCGCATCCCTGCAGTTGACAAACTGGTCTCTTTTCTTTATATTTCTTTATATCTCCTTTCACATCTGAAGCATACTTTAAGGTCAAACGAGTTTATCTGTTCTACAGTGAAGGCTAAGTAAGTGTAGACTACTGCACTTGTTTATTCATGCATCAATGCGTCCTTGCTACTTCCCTCATTTTCACTATTCCTCAATCACTCCATCTCACAACCTATCATTCTCCCCACTGGCTCTTTCTCTTACACCAATCTATTATCTGTCACTGCCAGTGCAAGCCATTTTGCAGACATGACAATCGATACACACTCGGATAAGCACAACCTTGTGTCTTGTATATTAACAGCAAACAGCAAGTTTCAGTTTGTGGTGCTGCACCTCCATGAAGTGAATGGCCCCAATTAGGGATGGGCATGAGTACTCGAGTATTTGATCTGGTGAGCATCACGTTAGATACAATTACTTGCAGCTATTTCATTAGAATTAAATGGCATAACATGAATAAACGTGACTTAACGTAGCGTGAATAAATGTTGATGTGCTTCTGTGACAAGCTAATGCGCTCAACACACACATTTTTAGTATGATTGTTTTGATCATGGATAACAGCGCTGGGCTACTCCATGATTGTGTTTGCCACACAGCATTAGCTACAGTAGCTGGTAGTCGACTCATCAGCTATTTTATTTTAGATTCATTAGAATGAAATGTCATAACGTAAATCAACACGACAAACCATAACTTTAATAAAAACAAACTTTTATACATTAAATGTCTGTGAACATTATTTCTGCCTGAGTCACCTCAGAGAGATTTCCATCTGCAGTGGTGGTTGTAAGAATTCTCATGAGTACTCAAGAACTTTATAATAATTTAATGTGAGTACTTGAATATGGAAATTACTTAAAATGCCCACCCGTAGTCCCAAAGTGACACAGTTAATACTTTGCACTACCTATCAACTTAAAATTATGCACAAAGCTTTTACGTGCAATTAATATTTGCAGAGAAAAATATATCACTATATGAAGAATTTTGTAAGCCCAGGTCTATATCAAAATCTAAGTAAAGATGATGTAGATGCACCAGAAGGAGAGGTTCAGTGTCCTGCCTGTCTTGGCCAGGTCTTTGTTTTCCATTAGTCAGAGTTATAGCCCTTAAGGCACTCTGTGAGAGCACTTAAGGGTGGCGATAAATACACACAGCCACTAAAACAAAGCTGACTGACAATTCAGGGACAACACACACCTACATCCTCCTTGAATCATCAGTCCTGTGCTCCATTGCAGCACCCTGTGCTCAAAAGCTCTCACCGACTTCATAGAAATGGTCCGTATATCACTTCTTAGTTTTTTCAGTGGCAAATCAAGGGACGCATTTCCAGCACGAGGGTCCCTGCATTAAAAGGTGAACTATCATGGCAAAAAAAAAAAAAGAAGACTGATGGTTTTATAATGACAAATAAACTACCTGGGGACCCGTGATGTCATCTGTAAAGCGTCCCCTGGATGAGTGAGCCTCTGTGAAAGGCGATCATCAAATGCTACCAAATGGACGTAAATATATGCTCAAATAAGCAGACGAGACCTGGGTCAAATTCCTATTTGCAAAGTCTTAAGTTATTCCACTGTAATTCATTGATCTTGCGTGGCACGTATGTGTAGATCTCATTAATCTGGTTCTGCAGAGAAGCTCCATCAAATACTCAACTGGGCAACGTATTGGAGAGTCCATGCCAACAGTCAGGTTGGACTCTTTTCAGCGATACTGTTAGCAGATTGGTTAATTAATGAGTATTTTCAAGGCGGTAACGCTGAAAAGTAATGAGCTGTCTTGTCATGTATATGTATATAATATACATGCCAAAACACAAAATAAGCATGGGCGCCACCAGCTGAATTTAAATCACCACATTTCATAAAATGACGAGCACTGACACTGTTTTTGACTCGGGAGAAATGCAGTACAACACCTGACTCTCAGTTTGTACTCCCACTCAGTGGCGAGCCATCAAGAGAATTTTGCAGTGAACATTTAGTTCAATGTTGAAATATGCAATATTACATTACACTGTTGTCTTTTCCCTCAGAAATGCAGTGCCAACATCTCACAGAGGCACAGAAACAGAAAAACAGATTCAGGAGAGATTGCAAATGCCTTTGACGATGTTGTAAATCACATTGAAATAAATCCTTCACTGCTCAATGGGCAAAATTGGATGTGAGAGATGAGAGCTGTGATATGTGTTTAGCATTCACCAGGTGAAACCTGCTGCTGTAAACGAGGGACTGATGTAGTGATGGAAAACAAAGAATGAAAGAGAGGGAGGGCTGATATTTATTTATTCTGGCGAGGGAGCATTTAGGTACTAGCACTTCACTGAACAAGCAATCAAATGGTGAAAAACACAGCCTCATTGTTGACATAAATCATAATTATACCACAGCCTTGCACTGCAATTCCTGATATAAGGGAAATTGCAATAGGGAAAATTAAACAAGCGCTGTTGTGATGGAGTACTGTATAATCATAGGTTATAAGTGTGAGTGGCTCATTTTAAGTATATGTGAGGTTAATTTTAGTGTGCGGTTGTGCATGTGTGTACCTGTGTGTGCAGTGCAATGCAACGAATGGACTTTTGACGAGAACAGCCAGGTTTAGCAAGTCTGTTGTTCCTTCAGCAATTAGACTGTTACATGAGAGAGACAAAAAAAAACATGGGATCTGATGGTATTGTAGTCAGGGCGATGTGGAATGGTAAACCTTATGCAACACTTGTATGGTGCAATATATTTATTAGCTAATTATAATGTTGATGCAGAGTTAGTTTCTCAGGAAGAATGTAGCCCACGGCGTAGTCCAGAAGTATTTAGTGTTTATTTTTTTATTTATATTAGTAAGGGTGTCTGTGTATGCTAGCATGAGGGCTCTTGGAAGTACTGTGTGTGTGTGTGTGTGTGTGTGTGTGTGTGTGTGTGTGTCTGTGCGTGCATGCATGGATGCGTGTGTGTGTGTCAGAGCGAGTGTGTATTGTACATCTGTATCTTATTTTATATATTTATATATATATATCGTATTAAATCCTATATTTAATAAAGTTTACCTTGCCCTTGTGCACACGGGACAGGTGAGCAACACTGAGCCCTTGAGCCAACAAACCTACACTACTAGAGGAATCACAGACTATACAGACCATGATAGACTAGCAATTGCTGTCTGCTCATTATCAAATATTCTGGTGATTAGATAATCGACTACTTGGTCTATAAAATGTTAGAAAGTAGTGAAACATGCGTGGGTACACATTCAGATTGCTTCTTTTATCTGAGCAACGCCAAAGCCAAAGCCCGAAGATATTCAATTTACAGGACAATGATATAAATCTTCACAATTGTGACATCATGTATTTATTAATAACTTACACAATTGATTGATTATGGAAGTTGTTGCTGATTAATTTTCTGTTGGATTAATTAATCAGCTCATCACTTCAGCACTAGAAAACAATGTGTAATTGAATTCTATTTAATCCATATTATCACATTACTGTTGGCAGAGTCAGTGACATGCTTCTTACACATGACATCATCTTGTTTCTGCATTATATTATGGTCTACGTAGGATACTGTCACTGAATAAATTGCCTTTTCTATGCACAAAGAAGCTCTTTTTGATCCCGAGTCTAAACAGAGGAAGAGCAAGAGGCTGGCTGGCAGTTTGTAAGTCTTCACATCAGTCACCACAAATCATTTGAAAAATGCAGCTCGTTGTATCGTTGTATTCACACATGCAGACAAGATCAATGTGAAATGTGAAATTTAGGGCAGCAGTGTTTGCTCTATAATAGAATGAAAGGGTTACTGTCCACAACCTGAGGAGGTCTCCTCTGAGAGGTTGAATCTCTGGCAAAATAAAGCACCTTTCAAATTCCTCATGAGACAAAGAGAGACTGAGCAGTTACTGTACAACTACTGTCACCTCAGCACCTGGGGACCATTCATCAGCTCACAGTGAGAGACTGAATGAGAGAGAACGAGAGGCATTGAGAGAGGAGGCGGAGGAGGGACAGGGAGCTGACAGGTCGGTGTGGTGGCAGGGGAGTAACGGGCCCAGAAGGTCTGAAAAGCACTGAGCATCACTGAGCCGGATAGACACACAAATGAGTTGTATCCAAAATACACACCACAGTGCTGTCAAGCTGTGCCTACAATGCACGTATGTGCGCGTACACACACCCAAGAACACACTTTGTGGGGCTGTTGTTGTGAGGCCATGATTGAGAGCTTTTACACGAGGCTGGGAGCTGCAACTGAACATTTTCGTACTATTTTTTTTGAATAAAAACGTGGGAGGGGGGCATGGATGGATCACTATCCATCCATCATGTGTGTGTGTTTGTACATTCATTCATCACACTCAATAGCACAGATACTACTGAGGGCTGCGTAGGACGTCATGTTTTCAGTTAGCTTGTCTGGTTTGGATTTGAATGTGAGAAAGAGCGAGAAAGCCAGTAATTGGGGGGAGTGAGGTCATGTTTCCTGGTTTTTATTCAAGCTTAATGCATCATTTTCAGCAGATATGTGGTGCCATCATTCAGTGGCAAAATTGCAGGTGACAATTTGTTTTGACAAAGGTGACATTTCCTTTTCCACTCATTTTGATCCATTTCACCCTTTGGACCAACTTCCATAATCTTTTTTTTCGATGATGAATGATGATGAACGTATTATGATGCTTAGTCAAAGCTGAAAGAACAAATTAGTTGCAATGGTAAATGTAAATTGCATTAAAACCAAAATTTGTGGCACCGGTGAGCCAAAAAAATGACAAGACGATGATGATGAAGTAGTGTACTTTGTGGAGAATTTCCCTGGAAAGAAGGGCATAAAGCATCGTGCTGCGCCTGCTACTGTACTGACAAGACATTTCATACACAAAGTTGGCATAAACACAAACTGTCCTCTGTGGCAGTGAATTGGATCTGTCATCCTCTCAATGGAGTAGGATTGGAAATATAATACAGAAATCACTCAAAATCCTTGTAATTACACACACGGGCATTTAAGCATGCACAGAGACAGGGAGACACACACAGAATCTCTTCTGCGATGGACGGTGTTTTCTTTTGCAACCACTGGCTCTCTACTTCAGAGTGTCAGAACATGAGATTAAATTAATTAGATCAGATTAGATTCAATTTTATTGTGAGAGTGCAGGCACCAGAAGTGCAAAAAAGCAGTAAAGTGCAGAGTAGTGTACAGCATTTACAGAATAAAATATAGAATAAATAGAATGTGGAATAAACAGAAAAGCCTATGAATACACTACATATATACAGAGCAGAATTAATATATAGTAACCTATAAATAAATAGTGCAGAAAGTGTAAGTACAAGTTGTGCTAACAGTAAACAATATGTACAAAATAACAACAGGAGGTATAGGGTAAAGTATCGGGATTACGTATTTAAAATAGCTAATATAAGTAAATTCCTTCATAGTTATGGTTTAAATTGGTGGTATTCTGAATAAAGTTACTGTCTTTGAAAATAGATTTTTTTTTGAAGGGATTACTTTTTCAAGGAGGTTAAGTTTTCAGTTCAGTTTGTTGGTTGTTTGTTTGATTGGCAGCAGGATTACAGAGAAACTACACGATTTTCATGAAACTTGGTGGAAGAGTGAAACATGAGGGAAGGTAGAACCCATTGCCATTCTAGTTTTTAGTTTTTTTTCCAAGTGCAACAGTTTGTGTGTGCGCAGTGCACCTGCAACACTGTCAGTAATCCAAAGTATTTAGAATATGTTACTTAATTTGAGCAATCTAATGGAACACATTATAAATTACATTTTAGGGCATGTATTCAGAAATCTGTAGTGGAATACATTGTAACCTTCCCAACACTATGAATATGTATACACTATAGATCCGGTATGTACAATACAGACAGTTGTATAAAAATAAATACTTGATGGGTCACTATAGCCTTCAGTATGAGCTGTAATGTAATTTATGGGAATGTGAGAATAATGCAGAAGAAAAGGATTCAGGTCAATTCTCTGTTGAATCGAGGTCAAATATTCATTATGTCCTCCTAAAACGTGCTGTGTGTGTCAAGGCAAGCTGAGAGAAATTACATTCAGTTTTTAATGCTAATGGAAGAGCACATCTTTACAGGCAATATAGAGTACTTTGTCATAGATCCTGATATGCAGAAGCACACACACGTGCGTGCATGCACACACACACACACACACACGCACGCAGCCTCAACTACTGTATTCATCTCCATTTCGACTATAATTGAGTTTTTAAATTGGATGATACTTTCAATGTCAATTCACATAGAAAGTGGCTTTCTGTGACTTTATATATAACATATAAAAATAGACAGTAAAACATGATGTAGAGTGAACCTGTCTTCTCAGTGACAGTTTAGGCTTCACACACAATCCATTTGGTTGCAGAATGTGTGTGTGTGTGTGTGTGTGTATGTGTGTATGTGTGTATGTGTGCGTGTGCGTGCTCTCCGGACTGTGTTTTATGTATGAAATACCAAAAACGTAGCCTGGCATCACCATACTAATTTGCAAATGTGTATTAGCCTGGAACCTCTCAGTTCATTTTTGATTTCCAAGGGGTTTTATCAACGGCGCAGAACAAAATGTCTCTGGACACAATTAGACAAACCTACAACCAATCAGAGCAACACGCTGAGCGACACATGCAAGTTGGAGCGGTGCATGGTCTGCTTTGAAGCAGGAAATAAATGGCGGCCTGGACACAAACTTTCTCAAATGACAGCTAAACAGTACAATAAAAATGTGTTTATGGAAACAGTTGAGGCAAGAAATAAGCTATCCCTAGTAACAGAATATTGATTGATATTTGATCAGCACTGATCAATGATTGATGATTGGATCGATTAGCTTCTGTGCTACTGGAAATCTGTTTGAACGGGAGGGGAGCCAGACGCCTGCCAGAGCAAATTAAACATGAGCTCAGCAGATACGGATGGTTCCCAGGCTACCAAAAAAGTAGAAAAGGAGTAGAATAGAATGGAAAATAGTTTATAGTCTACTTTTATGCATGCAAAAAGGCAGAGCAAAAACTGAGCTGCAGGAGATTCACAGACAGGCGGGGTAAACCATCCTCTTGCTCCAGCAAGCACTTCAGTGCCAGTGCGTGTTACAGTATCTTAATCCAAGTTGGCATGTACTATGCATCTGCAGTGCTCATGTTTAATCAGGGAAATGGTATGGGATCATTCTAAAACCTTTCTTCACCTCAGGGTAAAACTGAATATTTTTCTTCCTCGTCTTTTCTGGCTTTCTCTACTGCTGTTTTTGCAGCTTTTTCCTGCCAAAGGATTTTTGGAACAATAAGAGAGTGAGATATCTAAAATTTTAAATTCGACTCCTGATATGCCTGGTTGTACTGCCTGATCCCACGGTGGGTCATAAGATTTTGTACTAAAAGCAGTTTATTGTCTGAAAAGCAGTGCTGTCTGAAAATATTG
The DNA here is from genome assembly GCA_028570985.1 of Heterobranchus longifilis. NCBI lineage: Eukaryota > Metazoa > Chordata > Actinopteri > Siluriformes > Clariidae > Heterobranchus > Heterobranchus longifilis. The sequence goes on along the minus strand of JAOVVB010013016.1, from coordinate 7,635 downwards.
AAACAAAAAATGTCTCGCGCAGATGGTGATTTGAGGCGGAGTTTTCACTTCCCTGACTTGAATAATGTTTTTGTCATTGCATAAACATTTTATTTGCTCATTTGTTTTGTTTTTCACCTCACTATGAAGGTCCCATATAGTCTCATGTAGCCAGAACTGAATATATAACCAAAGTAATATACTTGTGCTTGTGATAATGATCAATATACTGCCATCTCTATCACAGTTATTGCAATAATTTTTATTAGCGCCTATTACTATCTTCTGCTTTGTATGCATGTATATATATATATGTATATATATATATATATATATATATATTTACTTTTTTTAAATTTCTATTTTTTACTTACTTTTATCATTTGTTTTCTCTCTTTCTTTTCTTTTCATGTTCGAATGTTATGTTTCATCTCACGTATAATGTTTTAACTGTATGTATGCCGGACCCCAGGACGAATAGCTTCAGCCATGCTGCAGCTGATGGGGATCCTAACAAAACAAACAAACAAACCTATCTCCACAGCGATGTGTCCACGCTGGGGGGGAGAGTCTGGATTCAGTGGCTTTTACTCAGCTTAGAAACACTCCATGGCCTGTTTGTATTTCTTTAAACCAATCACAATTGTCTTGAGCGGTGCCAGGCCCTCGCTGCAGCGACGGGACTTTGAGAACCACACAAAGGGGAGGAGGGACTTCCTGTGGGTCAGCCATGCCATCCTCATATCCTCACGCCTTGATTATTGCAACTTGTTATATTTTGGTATCACTGTGTCTCCAGCTAATTCAAAATACAGCAGCAAGAGTTTTAACACAGTCAAAAAACAGGGAGCACATCTCCATTTCTTGCCTCTCTTCATTGGGCTCCTGTTAGCTACAGAATTCATTTTAAAATCCTGATGTTTGTTTTCAAGGTGTTAAATGATCTCGCCCCCTGTTACATTTCACAACTCCTGTCCCCATATCACACTGTCAGAGAACTCAGATCATCTGACCAAAGACTTCTGTCCAAAACTATGGAATTCAAATCCTTCCACCATCCAATTCTCCCTCACTATTGAAAGCTTCAAGAGTCATCTTAAAACACACCTCTAAAAAACAAAATACTAATCATAGCAGAGTATTTTTACATACTTTAACTTTAATATATATATATAAAATCACTAACAGCTAACCTCTATTTTGGGGAAAGAGACATGCTAGTGAATTAAAAAGCTCACATCATATGTGGTCAAAAATGTGTGTTACACAGTATCGCAGAGTGCAAATGATCTGTCATGACCATGCCTGCGCAGAAGAGTGTTTGTTATTGCCGTGTAGAGCATGTAGAGTCAGATCCAGACAGACATTACAGATACTGGCACTGCAGAGTTCCGATCCCTGTATCTTGGTCCAGAGCAGATGGCCTCAGATCCATTCAGCCAAGGCCTTAATAGAGCCACAGCTGCTGGCAGACAAAGTGAATCTCCCTCCATATGCACTTCTTTGGAAAACACAGCACTGCTCTGTTTGCTCTGCTGTGGGAGTGTGACACAGTCCACAAGCTATGACTCAGACCACTGATACTTCTCCATTTGTACGAGTCCACACAGGGCAATTTGTCCAAATTTAACAAAGGCTGACAGTGGACAGGTACGCCCTTGTCCCCTGCTCACATGCAGCCGTAAAGCTGGCATTAACAAGGTGGGAGTGATTTCAATATTTTCACCTAACAAGAGCCAATCCCTCTACCAAGAGTTCCAGATGCCCTTATTAAACTCATTAATATAGAAGTCAATACAATTACCCTTAATGAAAGTACTCAGTGTGACTATTGTGCTGCAGGTATTTCATATCATCACTGCAACATTGTAAACTGCCATTGTTGTTATTCTGGTACACAACTTCTACTGGAGCCTGGCATGGAAGCTCTCAGTTCATTTTCGATTTCCAAGGGGTATTATCAAGGGGCGCAGACCAAAATGCCTCTGGATACAATTTGATAGACCTACAACTAATCAGAGCAATGAAATGACCTACAGTAGCACTGAGCAATGCACGCAAGTTAGGGCGGAGTTTGGTCCGTTTTCAAGCAGGAAAGAAATGGCGGCCTGGTCACAAACTTTCTGAAATCATGGCTAAACAACAGTACACTAAAATGTGTTGAGGTGCGAAATAGACAATACAGTAACATAATGTTGATGCATATTTGATCAGCACTGCTTAGTTTGACAGTTTAATCTGCGTCTGGTGCGTTGGATGGACCTGCAGACTGAACGGTGACTAGAGAACGTGATCCGCCCTCGATCCAACTACCAGCTGTACTCCACAAATATGAACTAAGCGGCTCCTGTAGCAGGGGGCTCGGGATGAATTTACTGTTCATCAGACCATAAAAGAGACATGAATTAGCTAGCTAGCACACCCCTCATCCCTCTGCCTCCTTGGCGCTAGCAGGCTAAATCACCGGGAGGAGAGCAGGTGTCAGCTCTGGAGACAGACAAGCGAGACCGACAAAGCAGCAGGGAGTGAGGCTGGGGGTGTCGGCACTGCCGCTGCTGTTCTGCTCATTTTCGGTAACCAGTATAGCATGAAAACATGCTGGAATTAGCAAGCTAGCTCACTAGCCAACCAGCCGCTAAATGAGTAAAATGTAACAACTTAATGCTTCATCCACACACTCTTGTCACAGTGCAGGAAAGCACATTGACAACTTCATATTAACACAAGACAGATACCAGAATACAGGACCTTCTTCCTGTATTTCCTTTCTTGCTCCCACCCCGGTCTGTAGTGATGTATTTTGGTTCGCTTGGATTTTTCTCTGTGTGAAAAGAAACCAAACCAAGAGGAACTCAAAGTTTACAAAGTCAACAACTGATGTGGGCCAGAGCAAACAAACTACAGGTATGAAAACGCCCCTGGTCGTTGTGTCAAACCCGCCCCATAAATGGTTGTGATTTGTGTGGCATGCTGGAAATCTGTCCGAATGTTTGGGGGAGCAGACACATCTGCCAGAGAAAATGAAACACAAGCTTGGCAGATTCGTCTGGTTCCCAGGCTAAACTTCTACCATATTTATTTGCAAAAGTGCTTGCTGCTGTGATTATACTAAATTACAATAAAATCACTTGTCAAATTTCAATTAGAGTAAAGCATTAGTCTCATCGGGAGACGCTTTGATTTAACCCTGCTGTATTTTGGATGATCACCATAGCATATATATCAGCAAACACAGAGGGAGACACTTAAAGAAATCTTTGCTATTTCTATTTCTCTGTTTCTAATGCTCTCCATTTCATCTCTGTTCTCTACTGTATGGAGTTAGCATTCTCCATGTGTTTGCGTAGGTTTATAGACGTCTTCATATGTTTGATCACCAAAAACAGGACCCTTTCCACAGTTGTACGAATAAAAGTGAGTTTGAAAAATCTGAATTGTCATATAGTTTGAATGCGAGTGACTGTGTCTGTGTGTGTGTGTGTGTGTGTGTGTGTGTGTGTGTGTTAGCCCTGGAATGGACCTTGTGTGCTGCGCCTGGTAAGCTTCAGGTTCCCTCGTGACCTTGACAAGGAATAAGCCAGTGCCAAAATGAATGAGTGAGCAGGTAATTCTTACAATTCTATGTCAGGAATATGAAGTGTGACTGCCATTATCACTCTTCTGACACAGGGGAGTGTTGAATCTACAGCGCAGGTGTTAAGAGGGTGAAAGTACCGACACGAGCAACATCGCAGTCAGAGGAGAGATCTGTAGATTAAAAAGTTAGCACACTATCCTGGGAAATGAAAAGGCAGGCCAACCAAGGGAAGAGGCTGATGGGGGAGAGAGGGGAGATATTTTCAATTCACTCAGGTGAGGGACAATAAACGCTAACCAACTGGGACAGCAAGGGGCTTGACACTTCTAATTAATATTAATTGAATCACTTGAGTGCTTTGTTTACTGAGTGGGAGCCACCATGGATCAACAGTTCCACTTGCTGCAAGGAGGGAATCACAAACACAAAAATGTATTCCCATGTACACACACACCAACTGCACACACTTGTGTTGATGTACTGTGGGAGATCTACAGGAGATAGCTCATTAAAGTGACTACCACGTGTCTCTGGGAAAGGAAGTGTGGAGAGAGATTTATCACCAAACTTCAGTGTCTGCATCAGAGTCAAAAGAGCTAATCTGTTCTGGCACACAGTAGCCACGAGCAAGAAACTGCCCACATTCAGCTACAGTTTGGTGTGTTGGAGCTTTAAGTTAGCTTTCTGCAGCAGACTCGTCCCAGGTGCCTCATGGAGGGTGTGTGACCACTAATGGCTCCACTCCTTTAAAGCATGGTCACATGTGTGAATGCAGGCGAGTGACCATCGGCTGCCGAGGCGATACCGGCTGGTTAGACACAAAATTAACATCTCCTCCATCTTGGCTCACTCAGAATACTACAGCTAATCATGGTCTCTCATACACACTGCTTTGCTATTGGGTGACGTGTAACTGTACCTTAAAGCTGAAGTGTGTACGACAAGTGAGATTAGTGAGGTAGCGAAGCATGTTGATTTTTCAATGATACAAAGGTAGTTCTCTTTTTAACCTGGCGAGATAGACATGGTAAGTAATGCTGCAGACTTAACCTGGTCCGGATCAGTTTATGTTCAGAGTTTCTGAATGAAATTGGCAAAAAATAATCTTTCAATAATCAACTTCTTTGGAAACTGCATCACTCTATAGTCAATAGTCAATCTATGACCTATACAAATTCTCAGCTGAGGGAATCCATTATAAATGCAAACTTGTTGAAATATTAACGTTACATTAATAATGCAACTGAACAAAAACATGGTCCTGATTTGCTTAAGTCAGTTTTACACTGCCGGTATATTGCAGCTAATAGAACACCGGTTAGAAAATTGATTAGTGTATTGGTATTTATCACAGATAATATTCCAACAATAGAATTAATTTCACTTTTATTTGGCCAAAAACTAAAGTGATTTCCCCTCATCTTGCATTGTGGGACAGTGTCAGACTTAAATGCAGTTCTTGAGTATAGCATTTAAATATGCTACATCAAGTTTAAAACATTTTTAAGAGCTGTAGAATATGCAGTTGTCACGTTAGAAATAAACGATAGGCATCGAGATGCATAAATAGGCCTATATTCTCGTCCCTTGCCTTATCTGCAGCAACAGTGTCGAGGAGAGTAATCTGCGAACATCTTGTTCAAAGAAAAGATGGAAGAAGTAAAGAAGGAGTTGTGAGAAGATTGAGAAGAACAGGGGAGAACATACTGTAAGCAACGTTAAAGAAAAAAGTAGAAGGGGTATGCATGGGTGTGCAATGCTGCAGGTTTGAGACTAACAAATCCCCTTTTGTTTTCCGTCATAATACTGTTATGAAACATAAAAAATCAGGGACGAATCTTTAAAACTACATCATCAAGTGAGGGGAAAAGGAAAAGAAAAGAAAAGTATGTTGGGCTTGCAAGGAATAGATAAAGTGTCGTGGTAGAGGTGAGAAGGGGTGGGAGTGTGAGGATGACTAAGAAGCAATCATGTGGATGGTTTGACATTTCCTGAGGGTCGTAAGAAACGGTTTGTAGTGGCTTTGGACAGGTGAGGAGGATATCAACTGGACTGGATAGTTTGTCGAAAAAGATGAGCTGGAGGTTACAGAGTGAAGAAAATCGGAGGATGCTTGAAATCAATAAAGTGGATTTGTGGAGTGGGGACATCGAGGGGTGCAGAATAGGGAGGAGATGGCACTAAGGACAGATGGTGTTTAAACACCCTCAATGCTGAGAGAGCTGGGGAGTGTGTCAAAAAATCAACAGAGGGAGTATTGGTGTCCAACTTCTGCCATGGTACATACCCATGCCAAGTGGAGTATGGCAGCACCCCATGGCACCAGTCTGGACAGGCTACACCATCTGAACAGTGTGAGCAATCTGACTATTCATTTAGGCATGGTAGAGCACACACACACACACACACACACACACCTGTTAAAGTAGTGCTTCTGCTGGGAAAGGACCATCATGTTGCTCCAATTTAAACAACCAAACACAGCCCCAAAGGCTCCCTTAAAGAAATCATAAAAAGGAAAAAGAGAAATAAAAGCATGACCTCTTACTCAATCAAACAGTACACAAATACACAAACAAGACATGCAGAGGACGCAAAAGCAAAAACTGGGACAGTCACACTCCCCTGCTGATCTCTCATTCAGTTACACCTTCAAGTCTTTCCCACAACATAAGCCACAGAGCCACAGTGACAGTGATGATTACCAACCTGTTTTACATAGAGACGAGCATGTGCCAGTTCATGAAGTGCAATGGAACAGAACTGTCCTCCAAACAATGCAAATTAAAACAGCAGTCAGACTGAATGTGTGTGGTCTGCACACTGAGCAGCTGTCTGTTAAAGTGGACCTAGTATGCTCATTTTTGGGTTTTTAAAATTTACATACTTTAATGTTCAAAAAACACTTTATTTTTTTCTCATACCCATGGCTGCTGCACCTTCACCCTCTGTCTGAGACGCTTCATTGTAGCATCTGTTTCTTTAAGACCCCGTCCTGTGATTGGTCAGAGTTTCTGGGCCTTCGCCACAGACTGTATATAAAGATCGACAGCACGTCTCCACTTGCTCACACTGTACAAACGTGAAGCCAAAATATCCCTGATATGGGTGCTGCCTGCTGTAACCTTTGCAACCAGAGTCGACCGGGCGGTATCGAAGTCCCGCCATACATCCACCCGACTAATCGCAAGTCAATCACAGCTGTCAATCATGACGTTAACTAATTAAAGCGAAACTTATCAGGAAAATGAAAACACATCAGTGTGATAAAAAATGACAGAAACCATCTTTGGGGAAAAAATTGGAATATACGGAATATAGCAGCACTTTCTACTGTGAAAAATCACCAATAGGGGCGTGCAGGTGGATCAGTGGTGGAGCGCGCGCCCATATACAGAGGTTAAAGTCCTTACTGCAGCGGCCGGTGGTTCGACTCCCGCCCGCAGTCCTTTGCTGCATGTCGTCCCCTCTCTCTCACCCCTTTCCTGTCTACCTTCAGCTGTACTATCAGTAAAGGCAAAAAGCCAAAAAATATATTCTTAATAATAAAATCAACAATGAAGACTTGTAAACCATCGAACATGCTCCAGAAGAAATGTGATCCGATATTGGGGAGAAATTAACACCAACCAAGATTACAGCCTTCCCTGACGTTAGCATGTAGCTACATGTAGCAGTGGACTAACTGTAACAGAGTATAGCAGATCTTACCATGAAAAATCTCCAATAAAGGCTTTTAAACCCAAAAACTACACAATTGATCGAACATTGATCGGCAACCAAGATTACAGGTTTCCCTGATGTTAGCATGTAGCTACATGTAGCTACATGTAGCTACATGTAGCTACATGTAGTATGTAATGTAAACACTGCAGTTTGCCTGGAGCAAAAGATCCGTAGATATGAATCTGGCACGAGATGATGCTTGAGCCGAGAGTAGAAAAAAAGGTTTTTGCTCACAGGGACATTATTTGAAGCGACTGCCGGTAACGGTCTCCCAGACCGCGACTGCGCACCGTTAGTGGAGCGGATCTGCCACTTTTTACTGGCTCCACCTACAGAGCACACACAGTGTAATG
>JAOVVB010012998.1:0-16627 GCA_028570985.1 Heterobranchus longifilis | reverse complement strand
AAATTTCTTATACTTAATCCGAAGAATATTATTAAATCTAAAGTGTGACCTGCTTTATGAGTGGGTTCTACTACACACTGATTTACTCCTATCGTTTACTCCTACTGAGTAAAGAAAATATTAGTTTATGTACTGTACCATAAACTAATATTTGGTCAGATTTTGAATCTGAAGGAAAGCTGTGAAGCTGAAGCAAATCGATGTGGATTCTAAGCAAATTACAGCTAAAATTATGGACACAGGAAATAATATCTAAGCATTCAAATTTGAGGAAAACAAAACTGCATCATATCACCCAGGCACTGGTGGGACACAAAATTAAGCACAGAGTTGCGTGTCAGTACATGGGTACGTTCACAACTTGATTGATGTCTGACAGCTGAAGTTCTGGGCAAACTGATGCCATAAACTTATTTGATAACTGTTAGATAAGCGTGTGCATGATCTTTAGTGTTGATGTTGTTACAGAAGGTTAATGAATGACCTTACAGCTCAATGTCAAATTGTGGTATAGAATTTTGTCCTAATCTAAAAAAAAAGAAAAAAAAAAGAGATGTGCATGCAACTTGGTTGCAAAAGACCTGAGTAGCCTAGCAAGCTGATATTACATGATTATAATCTGACAGGAGAAGAATTTATCTGAAATATTATTATGCTAATATTAGCATTTATCTCTGCTAACTGTTCTGAAATCAGGTCATATCTTTTGTCACCTTTAAAGGCGACATATTATGCAAAAATCGCTTTTCTAACCCAGTTATTCAGGATTTTTATTTTTTTGTCTTTCTTACGTTTGTTTTAGAACCGGCATTCTAAACCGGATTGTGTTGTATTGACTGGGACGGCACAGTGGGTTAGCTGTTAGCACTGTTGCCTCCACGATCTGGGTTTGATCTGGGTCTGTGTGCATGGAGTTTGCATGTTTGCAAGTGAGTGAGGGTGTATTGACTGGAGCTAGTCAAATTAGTCTGAATTAGATTTTCCCCCTATTGTGACATCATGAAAAATAGCCCCTCCTCCAGCTCAGCTGAGTTGCTCCTCTTTGCAGGGGTGTGTGGCTCATTTGTAGCTCATTTGTAGAAATCAGAGCTTAATGAATAAAAAAAGAATTATCTGAGAGTTCTATCAGCTGGAGCCACACAATTGTGTGGAGCTTTGAGACCTGCATTAAATTGTTAAAGACATAGTAAGATGTGGGACCTTTAATGTACTGTACTTTAAAAAACAACAAAATAAAGAAGTGAAAAACAATGATAAAATAACAATCACAGGGGTTTCAGTTAACAGCAGTGTGCAGACATTTTATACCCACCGTATAGTATATCTGTCCCTGCAGGACTGCATTACATTGGCCAGCTACATGAGAACAGTCTGCTTAAGGTCATCATGGATCAGCTCACAGAAGGACAACTGCAGTTTGTGGAACTGGACAAGCACATTGACACTGTAGTGATCGGCAGCAGAGAGAAATGCAGGGCGTACACAATATATAGCGGCAGAACTGAGATGGAGAAGCATCTGAAGGAGCAGTTCCCTAATGATACCAAAGCTATAGAGGAGTTCTTCAAGATCATGAAGGTAGTGCAGCTCCCTGAGTAGTTTCACATACCTCATGGTTTCTCATCCTTTAGCTTAAAATGATCTTTAGCATTTTTAAAACTAAATGCAGTTGTTTCTTTTTTTTTCAGATCTCAGCCAGGCACACACAATATTTAGCTGCGATGAAGCTCATTCCTGAGTGGGTGGCATTGTTCCTGCTCAAGAGTGGCATTGCCAACCTGTTCTCCTCCATCTTTCGCCTTGTAGGCACTGACGCCACTACATTTGCTGACAGTCTGACCTCCAACAAAGATCTCCAAATAATCTTCTACTATCTTTTTTATGGTGAGACACTACTAGTACAGTAATTTGGCACTTTTATTTCTGGTTACAAGTGTTATAGTAATAAAATGGGTAGCATGGGTAGCTTCAGGATTCTTGGTTCCATCATATTTGTATTAAGATATGTAAGATAAAATGTTAATTGTATCAGCTGTCACATGTTTCTATGCAGGTCCCCATGCATAGAAATAACTTATGTGAGTGTTAATCCATAAAATACCTTAGAATAAAGCTTTTTTCAATGATTCATAGGTGTTCCACCAAAAGAATCCAGCTGTATCATTAATGCTTTGCTGTTGCACCACTACAAGCGTGGAGCATACTTCCCAAAAGGTGGCGCCAGTGAAATCCCATTGCACATCATTAAGGTCATCCAGAAATATGGTGGACGTGTCTTGGTCCGTGCTAATGTAAACCGCATCCTGGTCGACGATCAAGGAGCTGCGTATGGTGAGAGATGGCCATACGCGGCTGCTACCGCCATTTTACATACAGTAGCATAGTTTAATAAATGCTCCCAACTACTGTAAGTCACTGAACTAATGAAGTCACAGATAAACAGTTTTTTCTGATAGGACAGTTTAATTTTCCATTTGTAGGTGTCACTGTAAAAAAGGACCAAGAGGAAGTGGAATTGCGAGCTCCTGTTATCATCTCCAGCTGTGGGATTTTTAACACCTTCCAGAAACTTCTTCCATCGCATATCCAAACCAAACCAGGTCAGCTCTCAAGCATTAGTTCATAAACTGAATATAATGCTTAGCACTTTTGCTATGGTAAAGATGGCGCTATACATGTTACACATGTTCTGCCCCCATGTTGCAGAGATACAGAAGAGGCTAAATATGATGAGACCTGGACGAGGATGCGTTTTAGTCTTCTCGGGTTTTGATGCCACACAGGAGGAACTGGGCATCAAATCGCACAATACGTGGTGCTTTAAGAATAACGATATGGATGCCATGTCAGTACCACACTCACTCACTTACTCTTTATACAACCACTTTATCCTGTATACATGGTTGCGGGGGGCCTGGAGCATTTTCCAGGAAATTGAGGGTATGGGGCAGGGTACACCCTGAATGGTGTGCCAATCCATCGAAGGGAACATACACATACACTCTTTCACATACTACGGCAATTTGGGAATGCCGATTAGCTTAATTTGCATGTCTTTGGACTGTGGGAGGAAACAAGATTTCCCGGAGGAAACAATCCAAGGATGGCGAGAATCAAATTCATGCACACAGACCCAAGGCGGGAATCAAACCTGGACCCTGGAGGTGCAAGGCCACAGTGCCCATGTCAGTAGCAAAAAAAAGAGGATTTTTATTTGGCTTGTTACATAAAACCCAAAGAAAGCCCAAATACTTGGCGAAAAAACTAACTTAGCAAAACTAAGTGTTTATTAATTTTACATAAACATTTTTGACATATCAGGAATTATACATTTATTAGTAGCATTAGATTATGTAGATAACTTGCAATACAAGTACCTGTGAATGATTTCTTATTATAGAAATAAATGGTTGATGGGTGAAGGACTTTGCTGAAGGGTCCAACAGTAGCAACCCGGCGGCTTCGGAGCTTGAACCGAGGACCTTCTTGGCTGCGCCTTAACCACCAAGCCACCCCTGCCCCTATTATAGAAAGGACACCAGATATAATTACAATCTCATATGAAGCTGCCATTCTAGAAAATAAATCAGTAGATATTTGTATTTTTTTGCAACTCTATTGATTATTAGAGTGAGCGTAAGATTTTTATTAATTGCACATGTTGGCGCAAATAAAAAAGCGATGCACTTGTACCATTGTCAAGCCAAACTCTCGAATCCCCTTTGAAAATCTGTGAGTATTTAGGTGCAGTAAGTCCCCAACATACGAGCAAGTTCTGTCCCGAGAGCTTGGCTATACACAATATATTACAGTACAGTGTTTGTGCCGATCGTGGAACGATTTATGTTAAAAGAAAAGCAGTATCTACTACCTTTTCACCTTGCTCCATTCTCAATTATTTTCACTTTTGACTCTGTCGTTATTGGTTGGCGCTTCTTAGCAGTAACAGCATCATCGCCGATGCTTTTACACATGATCTAAATTTTGCTATTGAACATGCATGAACTCGAAGGGGATGTACTGTATTGGTTCTGTGTTGTATGGTTTGTGATGGAGACTATGTTGAGCCGTACCTTTGTATAGAGGAAGTGTTAGTATAGAGGAAGAGTTACCAAAGTTACCAAAGTTACCAAAGTTCAAAGTCTGCATTTGCATTTTTTTTGGTACAGCCCTAGTAAAATGTAGCACTTCTTAATAAACTCCATACATTTCCGCAGTGTAAAGGAGAACTTCATTAATACTTCAGTCTAGTTTTCTTGTCAGGCTTTTTCTTCTGAAGAGCCCACTGGGTAGTGCTGTTGTTTAAGCCTTGAGATAACATTAGCCACAGCACAAACCCAGTGCATGACTCTTTGCCGTTTTTTCCAATTGGACATGGTTTTATCCTTATTATATTTCAGGCTGTAAGACGAACAAGGCCAAACCTTGCATTTCTATTCTTCATGCTTCAGCAGGACAGCATGTACAGCTATGCTTGTTAAGAACAAGTATCAAAGTGGCAAGTTTTCTCACTTGTAATGTTATGTTTATGTAAAGGATGGATGAGTACTTCAGTATGGGAAAGGATGAAGCACCAGAGAACATTCCCTTCATGTATTTTACGTTTCCCTCTGCCAAAGATCCCACGTTTGAGAGCCGTCACCCAGGTACAACCTCATGTTTTAGTTTTCCTTTTTACAAATGCTAAACACAGCCTAGTGATGTGGCAGTAGCAGTGGTTTGAGTTACAGTTTCAGATGCCAAGTTTAAACCACACGTCATCTCATGTCTACTCTAGGCAACAAGTCTTCGTGTTCGTTTTCACTAAAAAAGTTGTGTCTAATACTAGTAATAATACTTTTGTTCCTTTTTTAGGGAAATCCTGCATGATCATCCTGACAATGGCTAATTATGAATGGTTTGAAGAGTGGAAGGATGCTCCAGTAAGAAAAAGAGGCAATGATTATGTAGAGTACAAGATGAGATTTGCCGACAAGCTCTTCAACTGGACCTGCGTCCACTATCCTAAGCTGAGAGAAAAGGTAGACATACTGTACTCCTCCAGGTAGCTAATCATGCGGCAACAGTGCAGTGTAGAACATTATGCAGATACAGGTTATGGCTTCACTTAATCTTTACATCAAACATCAGGATGGTAGTGACTTCTGCCAGATGGGCTAGTTTGAGTATTTCAGAGACTTTTCTGAAACGTCTCTAAAATGGCTTAAAACTAAAAACATCCAGTGAGTGGAAAATGCTGTACAACACCAAATGAGACACGTTTAAGCAGACAGGAATCTATAGTCACTCAAATAATTGCTTTTTACATCCATGGTGAGCAAAGAACGAATCTCAGAATGACATTACAACAGTCCGAATTGGGTTTTATTCCAGACAGCCATGTACAGCAGTCTGAGACTACAGTGGTCACAGGTTAAACAAAACTGAACAGTTTTGATTGCAAAATGACATCCCAGGCATGTTCTTCTTGGTGCTTGGGTTTCCTTCCACTGTCCAAAGACATGCAGATTAGGCTAACTCACATCGTCTATAGCGCTTTATCCTGCGTCACAGGGGGGCCTGAAGCCTATCCCAGGAGACTTGGGGCATGAGGCAGAGTACACCCTGGATGGGGTGCCAATGCATTGCAGGGTGCACGCACACTACAGGCATTTGGGGAATGCCAGTTAACCGAATCTGGATGTTTTTGGACTAAGGGAGGAAACCGGTTAACCCATACAAAACCCACCAAACACAAGAAGAACATGCAAACTCTATGCGCCTGAGGCAGGAATCAAACCTGGACCCTGGAGGTGCAACGGTGCTAAGCCATCATGGATTAAGTTAACTGGTGTATCCCACGACTCTGTACAGGATTAATACTATAGAGAAAGAGTAAATGAGAGTGATCCCATGGCCTTGATGGCTGTATCTAACGTTTATACATGTATGGAGTAATGGGAAAGTAAAGAAAAAAAAAACTTAGTGAGCATCAGCTTTGTGAGTGGAAACATTGATTAAAGAGTCAGTGGTGAGTTTGACCCTAACAGGAAGGATACCATAACGCAAATAATCGTGATTTACAACTATATTGAGCAGAAAAGCATCTCAGAATGCACATCAAACCTTGAGCTTGAAGAACTACAACAGCAGGAAGACCCATCATGTTCCATTTCTGTTGGTCAAGAACTGGAATCTGACTCTTATCATGGGCATAAAAAGACCAAAACTGGACAGTAAAGATCAGAAAATGACCAAGCCATCTTTTTTCATTGTTTCTGCAGTTTATGTAAACCTGTGCAAACTGTACCATCAACCTCTTGAACGTTATCTGCACCCTTCCATGCTTCGCATTGACATGCAATATACTAATATACACTTATATAAATATACACAAATATAAACATATTTTACACTAATATATATTATATATTTTTTATATAAATATACTACAGGCTCATTGTTGTTATTCATAGACTCACCTTGTTTTTTCCTAGCTGGTATTTCAAGAGGTCTCCACACCATTGTCTAACTCACACTATCTTGGTTCTTACCGTGGAGCCACATACTCAGCTGAGCACAACTTGGAGCGCTTCCAAGCGGAGGCCATCGTCAGGAATCGTTGTAATACCCCAGTCAAAAACCTCTTCATTTCAGGTATATTAAACGCTTTGTGATTAACATCGCCTTAATGTTTCTATGCTTCTTGGGGAAAAGATTCCGCGTACAGTATATTAGTTGGCCATGACTCCAGCATACTGAGTTGGTATTCCAGGCTTTGTTCACTGATGATGTGTGACTGTGTGTTTTTGGGTTTCCAGGCCAGGATGTGTTTAGCTGTGGTATTGCAGGTGCGTTACACGGTGGCATTCTGTGTGCCTCGGCGGTGCTCAAACAAATCGTGCATTTCGACCTCATGATGCTAAAGAAGAAGCTGAAGACCAAGAAGGCGAGAGAGACTGCTGATCATGCCAAAAAGGTGCTGTGAATCAGAAAAGCCTCCTGTAACAGACAGGAAATGGAATGACCTGCACAAATGAGTTGCACAAATGAATCAGGATTTTACATTTATTGCAAGTGGTTTGGGAAAATAGTATATTATGCGCATGGCAAAACTGTGTGATGAATTATAATCAACATTACACCAGTGAAAAAATGATTGAATAGATTGTAATGCTCTGCTATTATTGATGTACAATTTGCAGTAATTATTATCCGTGACTCCTGGTAGCTTCAGGTCAGTGGGAAACGTACATCCCAATGTACATCAACATGCACATTTTTTATTTTCTTATCTTTTTTTTTTAATTACAGCATGCAGTTACATACTTTCATATACTTTGACTTTAATATTGACCTCATACTTGTAATATTGTGATGACAAAAAGATTCAATAAAGAAAAAACACTTGACCTTTTGAAAGGATATTTGAAATTAAATCCTTAAGAAATGTCCATATGGATGCAATTTGTGTATATAATCGTCTTAATCTTTATATGGAGTTCATGAATGGATTTTATTCAGTGGTTGAACAACATTATTCTACCGACAACTATGGCATATTATTTGAGATGCAGCTGTAACTTCTAACATGTTTTTTCATGAAAGAGCATTTCATAACATTATGACTACCCGCCTAATATTAGAGTAGGTCCCCTTTTGCCACTATTACAGTGATGTACTGTGTGCTGTGACACCTTTTGTCTAGCCATCACAATTTGGCCTTTCTTACAATAGCTACATTTGGGAGTGCGTGGAATATAATAGGCAGCAAGGGAATCTTTTTTTCCTGAAGTTGGTGAATGATGATGGAAATTGTGATGCCTGGGTCAAAGCAACTCAAACTGCAGCTCTTGTGAGATGTTCCTGGTCTGCAGCAGTCGGGACATACCAAAAGTGATCCCAGGAAGGAAAACTGGTGAACTGGTGACTGGGTTATGGGTGGCCAAGCCTCACTAAATCACATGGGGGTAAAGTCTGGCCCGTGTAGTCTGATCCAATAGAAGCGCTAGTGTAGATCAAATTGGTAGAACACAATAAGTGATGCCACATTATACGCATAGTTGTTGTGTTATATAATCCAATAATCAACATAAGGGGAATCCTTTAACTCTTTATGCAGAATCCTCGTGCTGGTGTTGTTCTGACCTGTGTGAGAGTACCTCCTGATCGGGAATCAAAGGGATTACAGGAAACCTCAAACTTCCTCAACTAAATGGACATTTCCTCTGGGAAAAGAGTGCAGATTGGTTGGCATAACATGGGACCTGATGTATGAATAGAGCTGTAGAGGAGAGGAGAGAGAGATGAATGCCTTCACTGTGTGTAGCTCCAGCGGGATGCCTACTCTATTCGCTGTGAACACAGACCAGTACACCGGGGGGTTATAACCTGTGGTCACTTACAGATGATGCAGCTGATCTGTTTCTAGAATTCCCACAGTTCATTTGATTTGGCAGAATGGTAGAGAATAGAACAGAAGGATGCTGAGTGATGGCAGTTTGGTAAGAATTTTCTAAGATTGATACATCAGTTGCTCAATGGTAGGCTTCTCACCTTCCATATGGAAGGCCTGGGTTTGATTCCCAACCACTAGGGAATACTTAGTTTCAGTCCTGCATCAGTGCACTTGTATAGTTGGATGATTTCTGTGCTACCTTTTCTTTGTATTGGGGTCACATATAGCTCAGTGGTTAAGGCCTTGGACTATAGTTCAGAAGGTAACAGGTTCAACCACCAAGTTGCCACTATTGGGCCCCTGAGCAAGGTCCTTAACCTAACTGCTCAGATGTATAATGGGATTAATGCTTCTATTCATATTAGTTTGTCTTCATTAAAAACATAGCATACACGGCACATTCAAGTCAAACCGGGATTTTTGATTGTGCACACTTATGAAAGTAAAAACTTTCCCTTTATTTATTTATATAATCCCCTTGTACACTGTAATCATGTAAGAATGTTTCAATTCTAAATTGTTGGCCTCCCAAGAACTCCTTGTTAATACCCCAAACATGTGGAAAAATCTTAGTGAGAAGTCAAGACCGTACGGGGGATGTGGCAATAATTCCCAGACGAGTTCCTGTAATGTGCAGGTAGTGTTGGTGAATGATTGTGTGTACAGTTCACACAGACAGATGCATCTCTTCCACAAGTTATCTGTCAGTTTTCAAGAATTAGACGTTCCACTCACTGAATGTTCATGAGTGGCGAGTCACCTCGCCTGGGAACGTTATTCATAGATGTTCAGCCGTAATGTTCTGTAAAGTTCAATTAGTTTTATGCCTTCATTAAAAAAAAAATCTTCACAAATGCAGGTTTGACTTAAATGTCCCTTGTGTGGTTCATTCCTGAAATATATCCATATTTGGTTACATTCCTACTATGTATTGTTCATTTGTTTCAATCCAGCAGCTTATATTGGAGATCTATATCTCTCGCATTACAGAACATCCTTATGCTACATGTATTGAAGAGGTTATATAAAAAAGTGCCGTTGGTTATTCACAATAATTTATTTTGTTAATATATGTTCTTATAAGTGCTTAAGAAACTCAGGTTTAGATCATGTGTTAAAGATGAATATTAAAGGACATCAGTGAAAAGAACTTAATTTATGAATACGGGAAATGTTAAACAGGTCTTTACAAGGAAATTAGATTACATTCAAAATAAAATTCAAAAGAGTTCAACAGCGCAAAACCGATTGAATGCAAAAGTCAAGAAGACACAGATAGAAAACACAGTGATAATGAACAGGTTGCAACAGGTCTGACCTTGGGGTGAATGTGCTGGGATGTCTACTCCTGAGATGATTGGCAACTGTCTTGAATGCTTAACACTTGTGAATGATCTCTCTCACTGTAGAATGTTGAACTCCAAATTGTTTGGAAATGGTTTCATACCACTTTTATTATAACTGATGTTCAGCAACAATTTCTTATCTAAGACCATTGTCTTATGTCTTTCCCACTTGGCATTGTGTTAACACACCTGAATGCTCCAGACCAACTGCCAAAACTTACAGTATGCTTTTAAAGAGGTCTGCAGGTGTGCTGGATTAATTGATCACCTGCTGATGTTTAGTTAATCTGGCTGCAACTTATCTTCTTAAATCCTGTGGAAGTAAGGGGATATTTTGCATTACATTTTTTTAAGCTTCGTTTTTGTTAAATAAATGATGGCACGGTGAAAAAAATGATATGCTGTTATTCATCTGAAGTTGTAATCGCCTAATACTATGACCTACTATGATTATATGATTTTTATCAAGTTTTTACACACACACAAACACACAAACAAATAATTAAAAGAGGGTGTACAAACTTTAAAAACAATGCTAAAGGCATCCACAATATGCAATAATCTCCTTTGAACAGTTGAGATGTATCTGCTACTTATGCTCTGTAAATCCTTCATAACGTTTCTAGTCTGAGGTGCTTTTTGAGGTTAATTGGTGATTTCTGAGGCTGGTGATTTCTGAGACTTCTCCTGCAGCAGAGGTAAGTTTTGGTCTTGTTTTCCTGGGAGTTCTTCATGAGAGACAGTTTCATCATGGAGCTCGATGGGTTTTTACAAATGCACTTGACACAATACTGTTCTTACAAGTACTGTTCCAGAACAGCTGACCTTCATGTCTTAAAATAATAATTAACTGTTGCTGAAACTTATCCATATTCCACAGTCCATATTTGTTATTTCATAGTTTTGAAGTATTGTTATTGCTTCAAAACACATTTTTCAGTATTGTTCTACAATGTAGAAAATATATCACTATACAAAAAAAATCTATGCCCTATCTACTGTATGCCCTATTTATATATCGAATCTATTTTTATCTATGCCCTTTTAAAAACTCAATTTGAATTATAGCAGCAGTGTGTAGTATTATGTTTCTTCTACAGATGCTATCATGTGATTTTTATTGTGCACATTTTTCATGTTTTGGTCCTCTCTGTATATATATTTATATTTACGTTTAGGCATTTGGCACATGGTCTTATCCAGAGCGACTCACAAAAGTCCTTTGGAATTTCCGTCATTTGATAGATCCTAACACTGGTTACTAGGTTACTAACGGGAGGGGATAGCTATATATACAGTATATATATATAAAATTACAAGAGTAAGTATAAAAGTACACAGTAAATAAATAAACAAATAAACATATACAAAAAAACAAAAATACAAAAAATATACAAAAAAAATAATAATTTATACAAGAAAATAAAAAAACCCCCACCAAAAATACTTCTGAAACTAATTAATTATACAAATCCTGTTCAGTTTGCAGGCAGTTACAGCAGGTGGAGGTCAAAATCAGAAGAAGAATTTTTTTTTTCGTTAAACACTAAAATAAAACAAGCTACATACTGCAATAAAATGTATTTATTTATGTATTTATTTATTATTAATTTTGTAAACCATAACATGCAATTATAGACTTTTATATTCTCTGATGCACTTTATATAGAGGCTCAGTGTTTTTAATTGGCTTTAATTTGTACGTATAATGTTGTTCTCATGAAAAAAAAAAGATTTAGGATAAAGGAAATGTGGTCAACAACAACAACAACAACAACAACAAAAACTGACATCAAATAATATATTGGGCAGTTAAGGGTTCTTAGCTTCCTAAAGGAGTTCTTTCTTAGGAACCCTTTTTGATCAGGTTCTACACCGAACATTCAAAGTCTCTCTAGAAAATAATAACGAAAAAAAAAGCTTCTAAAATTGATCTTCAAATATCAGACAAGTTAAGCAACACTCAGGAGGGGGAAAAAAAACTAGCGGGGGTGTGTTTTCTTTCAGCTGCTTTAACTTGAGTCATTAAAAGTGTTGTATTCTGTGAAAGATAAAATCATAATTAAGATGAACACAAAAAAGAACTCGTTGGTGTTTATTGTTGCTTTTTGCGGGTCACTGCATTAATAGGGTTTTTTTTTTTTTTTCATTTTAGGAACATTACCTTCCCTCAGTTTTTTCTTTGTCTTTCCTTCGTGCATTTTCCTCTCTGTTTCTGTCTTCCAGATGTCCCTCCTATGAGCAGGGTTTGGTGAAGCTATCTGACTTTCCCGGCTGTGTTGAAGGCAGCTGGTTTTAATCATCAGACAAACAGAGAGAGAGAGAGAGAGAGAACGAGAGCCTGAAAAGGGTGGGAAGAAAAACATACTAACCCTGTGTAAGGTCACCTAAACACTAGGAGAAGCTTGAGTAGGCCACCGTTCAGAGTATTCTCTCATTTCAGGCATGTCAGAGCAGGTTTTCTCACTATATCCAAATTTTTTAGAATTTACACACACCAGTGTGAGTTCATATAGGGTAACTTTATTCACTGAAATGACTCTTTCTTGTTACCATTCCTCGATCATTTCACAAAAGTCTATTTGTATGGAATCTATAATCTCTAAGAAGGAAAGAAGGAAGAAACTTTTGGCAGATTTTAGAGCATGGTTTGTACTCTTTCCCCTCTTACTCATGCACATTGTGTGTGTGTGCGTGTGCGTGAGCGTGTGTGTGTGTGTGTGTGTGTGTGCGAGAGAGAAAAAGAGAGAGAGAGTGGGAGGTTGTGTTGAGCTTTTATAAATAATGTGAAGCAAACACATCCCTCCACGTCTGCGCCGAAGCAGAAAAAGGGCCAGACAAGAACAGAACAGAAAAATGGCTGCGGTGTTGGCCGAGACACCTGGGAAAGAGAACGGATCATTTACACTAAATTAATTTTAAATGTTTTAGTTGAACGCAAATAGATTACATTCAGGATAACTCTACGAGTAATGATACAACTGATACAACTGATATCTTTTATTTGAATCCCAGATAAATTCAGGGTTATTAAGAGATTAGGTGAAGCAGCTTATTCATGGTACTGAATGTCATTTTGCCTGGAAAACCATAATAGAAACATTAAAAGAAAAGAAAACAATGTTTGTTTGTTTTTTAATCTTTTTTGAGCTTAACATATTTTTACATTCAGTGGACATTTTTTTTTTAGTTCATTTTGCTAAAATATGGATAGTAAATATTCTGATCATCATTCCCACAATATGGTGCATTTTGTATCCCCAGTTCAGATCAGGAATGACGAATGTAATGGTCAACTAAATGACTGTAAAAATGTGTGTAATTCCATAGGATGTCAAGGGATAGTGGTTCAGCAAGTAATAGTTGGAATATCGCTCTGGTCTACACATGTTCATGTTCTTCCTTGTGCTTTGTGGGTTTTCTTAATGCACTCTGGTTTTCTCCACAGCCCAAAGACATGTTGTAGGATGGTTGGTGCCCCAAAAATGCCTGTAGTGTATGGTTGGGTGTATGAGTGTATGGTTGGGTATGTGAGTGTATGTGAGTGCCTGGAGGGAGTCTCCAATGAGTTGACACCTTCTTCATCGTGTCCTACACCCCGCGCCCTGGCTCCAGGCCACATGTGACCCCACACAGGATAAGTGGTACAGAAAATAAATAAATAAAGGATTTTTTTTTTTATGAATTATCATGTAGACGGGAATAGGATGAAAAACTATTTGTTGAATTAAAACAGTTTGAGTCCGAAAAGGAAATAGGACGTAATAACTTTGTGTCAGCTGTACGAATACATTTCATTTTAATGAACCTCATTGAACTAAAACGTTTGAGTGCAAGCTGTTTCCAAAAGACTTTTAAGCAGAGTGGGCAAATTTACTGAGTAAATCAGTCAACAGACGTGATTATGGGTCAAATAAAATTGAATAAAAGACACCAAATCCAATAATACTGATAAAGACAAATTTTCATATTGGCAGCTACAGCGTCTACACTTCAACACTTGTGAAAGTCTAAGCATTTATAATACTATGATAGAATTAGTATTAATTATATGCAAAATTAATGCGGTAAAACCTTCCTGTTCTATCTCATTTAATAATAAAATTTAATATTTACCCAATTACACACTTCACAGTGTTAAATGATTTTAACACCACTGACAGGCATTAAACATACCTTTTTAAAATGTTAACATTTTCATTACTACTCACTACTTCACTACTGAGGTGTATGTTATGCTTTATTAGGATATTTATGCATGAATTAATATGGCAGTGTTATATCAATTACAATGCTATACATCGATAAAAAAAAACTGACATCAAACTGATTTTGTTTTGTTTTATTTTGTTTTGGAAACCTACACAAAACATAACTCATTGAAGTATTGCTCTAAAATAATTAAGATGGTCTATGCAGATAGCAGAAAATACTAAATTTTTTCATAATCACTGGTGCATTAATGCATATAGACAAATTGACCTGATACTCAAAACCATAAAGATGATGTGTCTAAATGTAATGTC
Source organism: Heterobranchus longifilis (assembly GCA_028570985.1). NCBI lineage: Eukaryota > Metazoa > Chordata > Actinopteri > Siluriformes > Clariidae > Heterobranchus > Heterobranchus longifilis. The sequence continues at coordinate 2,318 of JAOVVB010012998.1, read as the reverse complement.
TGGACATGGCATGGTCCACCATTAGACAGACCAACAATCCAACATCTTGATATTTTTGAGGGCGATTTTATTTCTTGACATTCCTAAAGATATGTTTGTTTCAATTCAAAATAATGTTCAACTAATAATAATGTCAACACATTCTGTGTGTACATTTTATCCCGTATTAACTATACTTGTCTATTTACTTCATGCATGTCTATGTCTTTGTTACATATATTCACTCTTGCTGTAGTGGTGTGTTCACAGTAAACCCTTCCTCAGAAATCCTCTGTCCTAAATCTGTCCTTGCTTTATGTTTTTGCTATGTAGACTTTATGCAGCGTTTCATCACCAGAAATCTGCCAGGCAGGATGGAAGCGAGCGCTGCGAACACGGCCAGTCGACTCATAACACTGGAATCCCTCTTGGCAGCTGCTCCACTTTTTTTCGCTTTCAGATGTCAGTAGTGCACAGAGTGTTGGGTTAGAACTGATGTTACATGCACTCCAGAGAAGAAAAAAAAAAAGAGAAGAAAGGGGAGGCCATTTTAGGAGTTTTGTACATGCAGAACAAAGACAGATAGAGGGAAGGAGTAAGATGGAGCAAATCTATCAGAGAGTGAAACCGAAGAAGAGAACATTAAGGAACAGGACGAATTCGGTTTATCATGTAGATAAGCTCTGTAGAGTACAATGTACAGTACGCTGGCCAGAATAACATATTTCCCAGACATTTAGTTAAATAGGTCTTTAGTCTGATTAGGAAAGTGATTTAGCTCAGGTCAGAGCAGGTTCAGTTTATACAAGAGTAAATCAAGAAAGTAAGCAGCACAATACGTCTTTAAACAGCTGCAGTTTCAGATCCTTTTTATAGGAATGCTCCCAACTTAGTTGAGAGCAACAGCAGACATTGATTCCAGAGAACTGGATGAACACCAAAGATCCTCTAACCCCTCCTTTGCCTCTCCATCTCCCCCTGTTGCTTACAATGTGCCATAATCAATGAGACACTACAAACCTGTTCTCGAATTATCTCTCTCGTCTTCTTCAACAAACCTTCAGCCGTCACACAAATACGTCTGGAACTTATTTCAAGACTGTGAGAATATGTGAATTGTGAATATGGTGATGCTTAGGCTATTTACAGTGTGTTTTGGTGCACATACACTATATTACCAAAATTATTTGCTTGCCTACCTTCACACGCATATGAACTTGAGTAACATCCAAGTCTTCATACATAGTGTTTAATATGATGTTGGCCACGCCCCCTTTGCAGCTATAACAGCTTCAACTCTTCTGGAAAGGCTTTCTACAAGGTAACAAAGAGTGTGTTTATGGAAAGTTTTGACCATTCTTCCAGAAGCGCATTTGTGAGGTCAGACACTGATGTTGGATGAGAAGGCCTGGCTCGCAGTCTCCGCTCTAATTCATCCCAACGGTGTTGTATTGGGTTGAGGTTAGGACTCTGTGCAGGCCAGTCAAGAGCTTCCACACCAAACCCACTCATCCATGTCTTTATGGACATTGCTTATGTACTAGTGCGCATTTATGTTGGAACTGGTGTGGGGTTGTTTTTAGGAGTTGGGCTTGGCCCCTTACTTCCAAGGAAAGGAACCCTTAATGCTTCAGGATACCAAATAATTTTGGACAGTTTCATGCTCCCAAATTTGTTTGAACAGTTTGGGGACGACCCCTTCCTGTTCTAACATGACTGCGCACCAATGCACAAAGCAAGGTCCATAAAGACATGGATGAGCGCATTTGGTGTGGAAGAACTTGAAACCTTAAGGAACGCATTCCCAGAAGAGTTAAAGCTGTTATAGCTTTATAATGGTGGGCCAACATTATATTAAACCCTATGGATTAAGAATGGGATGTTACTCAAGTTCATATGCATGTGAAGGCATGAAGGTAATATATGTAGGTGGCAACATAGCCCTAGTTGTAGTCAGTGGCGACCGGTCAGTAAGGGGCGCTGGGGCGCCGTCCACTTAAAGTTAGGCAGGGAAAAATGCTACTTTAATATGTAATTATTTAACATAATAATTGTTTATTTTAATAATGAAATAAAGTCATTTGGTCACAATATTCCGCTGTATTCCTTATTATAATGTATTTACAATGAAAAAAAATCTAAACTGCATTACGTTCATTTGTGTTCATGTAGGCGAGGTTTCAGACAAACGAGTGTCTATGTAGGCACGTATATTTTTGAAAAGCATGTGATACTGAGCATGTGAGACTGAGCTCTAATTGGATTTTTTCAAATCATCCTTGGGGCGCAGCACTGTGCGCCCCGAACCCTCCCACTTTTGTTCTTAGCGAATCAATATT
>JAOVVB010012988.1:0-16627 GCA_028570985.1 Heterobranchus longifilis | reverse complement strand
AAACAGATTATTGTCCTCATACTGTCTGTCTGATATACCTGTGTTCACCCTCTGTCTGCAACGCTCCGTCTCTTTATGAACCCTCCAAGAAAAAGCCAAGTCTGCCCTGATTGGCTTGCGAGAAAAATATGGCGCACCTTTGCAAAGATAGTTCTCAAGCCGTGGGTCGAGATACTCAGATGGGTGGTGGTATATTCTAATGAGCCTGCATGTGACATAGGAAGGGGAGCCAAATCTGAATAGCTTGTTGAATGTTGTCTTATTTCACAGTTTGTGAGTTGGTAGGCACTCCAGATATCCAAATGTATGTGACCACTGAAAGAGTTTTTTCACAATATGTCCCCTTTAAAGTAATAATAAAACATGTTGAGAGCGTTTTTCTTCTTTAACTCTACATATTTCCTACTAAAACAAAAGCTACCATCCATGTTTTTGTACTAACAACAAATCACATGACTGCTTCTGTGTGAAAGGGCTCTCTCATTGTGATGAACCTACAGAGAATTATCACTAAACTTTGCAGCTCCCATCATTTCAGCATTTACTGTTTTGCATCACTCTCGCTGCTCTCATCAGTGTTGTTTTCAGGTGCAGTAGACAGCTGCCCAGCACCAAACGGCAGACAGTCACAGTTAGCGATTCTGTGAACATAGTGGAGCATTTAGCAGCTAAAGAGCCAGATATTTCCTCTGGAGTTTAAAGAAGTCAAAGCACTCAATACACAACATGGACCATCACAGATAGGCGGATGCAGAAAGTATAATTTGCGCTTTAGTGTGACGGGTAGAAAATATTTTATTCTGGTAGAAGCTTTGTGGAAATTGGAATAAAACAATACTGGAAACCTGACAAATGTAAACTAGGGCTGCACGATTCTGGTCAAAATGAGAATCACAATTTTTTTCCACTCAAAATTGAGATCCATATTGTCTTCATGCAGACAGTACAAGCAATATGATTATTATGATCTTATTTCAATTAATCGTACAGTCCTGATTCAGGAGGTCCATTATTATTATTATTATTATTATGAGAACTCATTCTAAATATGCAACTCCCCAAAGCAAAAATGGCCGAATAGTTGTCCTTCAGAAATGAGATTTTGTAAATGCCTGAATCGAGATCATGACCTTTTAATGATTAATCGTGCACCCCTAATGTAAACACACACAAAATAAAATTAGCTTGCCTAAATTCAGCTCAAATTATGTGTTTTTTAATACATTTTTTGATAAATCAACCATTTAGACTCATACCCTTGCCTTCCCTATTATCCATGTGTGTGCGTGTACGTGTGCATCCGTGCCTGTGTGTAGAAACAGATGTGTTAAATGAAGGACAGTAAGTGAACCAAATCTGATGCACACGGTCTGTAGATTTCCCAGTTTGGGAGCGGATTAGAAACCGGAGAGCTGCACATCCATCTTTCTATCTCTGTTTAATTGGCATGTCATAATTGCCACTCCACAAAGCCCAGTGAAGTCTGGACACTGAATGACTAGAAGTAGGTGTCTTTGCACCCCATGCTCTTCGGTAGCAATTTTGGTGAGGAAATGTGATGTTTGAGGCCTGCAATTCAATAGTTCTGAAAACCAAAAAGCTCAGATCAAGGTTACAATTTGACATAATTAATGCCTACCAGCATCCAGTGACTTACTTTTCCTTTTCCTTGAATTATGTACATGCATGAAGATCTGCAGGACTACAAACAAGCAGTAAGAGTGGACATCCACAACACAGAAAAGTAGTATGTAACTATAAGGGTGCAACTAAACTTTCCAGGGAGTTTATGCTAGTTTCGCATAAGTCATATTTGAGCTTGGTCTCAAGTGCTGCTTCATGAACATGATGAAATGGCCTTTTAAAGTGCTCTCAGAGGAGCCAGCACTTCAAGGGCTTCTTAGAACCCGCACCACTGCCTTGTATCACCCCGGGAGAGGGAGAGAAAAGAGGGCCAAAGAGAAATAGAAAGAGAACGCAAGAGACAGCGAGCAAGAGGGAGAACATTCTAAAACCAAAATGCAAAAGAGTCATAGGGGCTGGGATGAGCAGAGAAACCCTCAAAAAGAAAAAAGAAAAAAACTCAAAATGAAAGAGCACAGAGCCCAAAAAAATGTTTTTATTCTGAGCTGATCCTCAGATCCAATGAGATAAGAGCACAGTAAGTTCACTCTCTGCTTGCAGCTGAGTTCAGGCATTTCTTTTTCCAACTTACTGAATGTAGGACTAAAAGGAGGACCAAAAGAAGAAGGAGGCAAGAGCAGCATGAGCGTGCCCACTAGCTTTTAGTCAGGAAGCCTAATGAGTTCCTGTGGGATGGAGCCTGGCTGTCAATCATCCGCATTCTTCTCCAACACTATGCCGTGTCGTCCTGTACACGCAGAACCAAGGGGCATGAAATAATTAGAGATGGCCAACCAGCCACAGTGTGACATGGGGTGTCTGGCAGAGGCAGGGAGTCACAGTGCGTCTCTCTCTCGTGGCGAGAGGACATTTGAATTTGTTGGATTGCGGTGTTGGAAGACACTGTACCCGCCTTCACCACGACGCTAAAATGTGACAATGAGGTAATAGTGTTACAGCACGTTGCGTAATGTCGCCATGATTCCTGACTTATTGTGCGGGTGATGAAAGAAAAAAATGGTGAGCAATGGATTCAGCATATGATGAAAGGGAGCCCCTGCTGATAGGGCAGCTCTGAGCCTCTTTTTCAAGACGGGATGGCAGAGAATGAGAAAGGAGAGAAGGAGAAATGGATGAGCACAGAGAAAAAATATCAGGCCTATTGTTCGGATGATTTCTTTAAAAAGGGAGGCAACACAGAGCGGATGGGGGGCTGCTGTACATACAGCTACACGCCTACAATAAAATATTTATCAGTCAGAGCGTACAGGGGTTGATTATATAGACCATGCAACCAATTAACATTTCTGTACCATCCACATTTCAGCTTAACCTCTTTTTTTTTTGGCCGTTAACGCAAATAAGAAGACACACACACACAGAAGGAGAAAGAGATGTGGGAGGGGGGAGCCAAAACAAAATGAGCCATCCCTGACAAAAAACAAGAAGAGGATTTAGTAACATCTGCATGTGAATAGACGCTGCCTAACATCGACAGCGGCTGTAAGGGCTTTATGTAATTGCTGATGAACAATGTCACAGAACTGGCACATTGGGGGAGGGACAGCTTAGAGGGTCATGTGACGAGAACTATCTTTATATTGGAAGCAGCGTTTGAGCCGTATGACTGTGCAAATCTAAATTTAACTGTGACACCTTCTCAGAGGATGCACGGGCCTCTCAGTGAGGAAAGGTAAGGGTGTAGTCTGTAATGTGTTGTAATGTAGTGCGTTTTTATTCCTAGACACAGTATAAATGGGGCTGTAGCTAGCGATTATTTTCATTATTGATTAGTCGGCCAATCATTCTGTCTATGAAATGTCAGATAATAGTGATATATGTCCATTAAAGTCCTCCAAATGAAACCACAGAATACGTAATTTGATGATGTCCTCGTAAGCATTTTCTGATCCAAAACCATGACAAATCACTGTTTCAAAAATAAAACCATTTTCTTGTCCAACACAATTATGAGTAAGGGTTGGGTACAAAAACAGCTTGGTTAGGATTAGGGAAACATCATGGTTTAGGTTAAAATGACTACTTCCTTAAAGTTAGGGTACCTTCGTTGTCATTGTTACAATACTTAAGTTAAAGTCAGGAAACAATCGTGGACTGGGTTAAAAGAAACCAATGTTGACTGTCAGGTAGAAACAAGAAACTTTTGTTAACTTTTGTTTTGTTAATTCCTAACATGGGGGATGAACCCAGTTCATTTTGTTCACCACCTCATGAACAACTCTTTTGGTTCTATATTTTCTAGAAAGTTGCAATTACAAATCCATCTGCTACTTCAGCACCACGGACAGCGTCATGGATTTATCAATACACAGCACAGTTAAGCTACTGATTTTCAGAGCCATGGTCGGGGCCATAACTTCTAACTTGCACAAACCTCAGTCAGATAAATGATCAATGAGTCAGTCAGACAGACTAGACTAACATCTTCATCAACAACAACAACAACAACAACAACAACATCAACAACAACAAAAACCCTCTGCCCCTCCTACTAGGGGATGGCAGGTTAACAAGGGGCATGCATTTTGGTCATTTCGCTAACAAGGGGGGTGGCATCCCCCCTCAAATGGCCTACTGCCCACATCCATTGTTTTGTTGACTCATCTGGACCTCCTCCCTCCATGGACTTTGTGGCTAAATACCAATGTTAAACTATTTCCTATTCGATATATTTAGATGGACAAACTTCATAATTCCTACAGTATGGCCATTAGAGGGCTTTACCCCTTGAATGTAAGAAAATGTTGTTTTGGGACATCTGACATGACAGATGTTCTTGTTTTTGTTGAAATGACAGTCTGAAGTTTCTTATTTTGTCTGTGCAAAAGCTAAAGAGATTCCGTTTACTATAATATAAGACAGAAATGGAGCAAATATCACAATTGAGGAGCTGGATGACTTGAAAAGGTTGGCTTGTAAAATGACTTCATTATCAAAATAGTTACAGATGAATTTTCTGTCAGTCGTCTCACTGTTGCAGCAAGTAAAAAGATGCATCATTTCAATCATGCTGTCCACAGTTTATGTTGCTGAGATTCATCCAGAAGCCCAGGCTGAGTGAGCAGCCAGCGAGCAACAAAGGTTAATGGATGGTTTTTTCATTAATTTAGCCCCCCTCACACACTGCTAACATTCTTGACTGTTAGCTAAACTGCCTTCCGTACCTCTCCACGAGTCTTGACACGGAGTAAAAACACCCATGGTCTAAGGTTAATTACATGTCCATCTCTTAACAAAAACACTGCATTGTTTCCTCTCTGCTTTGTGTAAAAAGCTGGCAGGAAAAGGCAGGAGTGTCTGTGCCACGGGTGGTGGGTTGGGCATCGGCTCAGGGGACGGAGTGTGAGGGTGTATAGAGCAGCCAAGGTTGACCTACGAGGCGGGGTAGGAGAATTGGCTCGGGATCTGAGGCGGTGGTGTGAGGACGCTGGGGAGCCGCTCTATCTGTGGGCATCGAGCCAGCTGTGATCTACTGTATTTCCGTGACAGACAGGCCAGTAACGCAGTGATGCCAAGAGGAGAGGAGATGAGTGTATTTGAAGTTTACAAGGATGGAGACATTGTAAAGAAAATATGTGATAATTAGTAACAATAGAGTTGGAAAAAAAGAGCCAGAGAACAAGCATGATGACAAAACATGCAGTGGACACATAGTGGAAATATATTATGGTCATAATGGTCCCTAGTAGCCTATTCCTCCTTTGCTACCGCACGTTTAGATTAGACTGTTTGACATGCAGCGTATCGTTGAGGCCTGTGACTGGCCATACAGTGAAAGGATCAGATGATCAGCTGGACTTCTGTCTACTCTGTACATATATACAACTTTTCTGCACAACTTCATAATTTGTGCAAACAAAATTTGAAAGAAATAGCATGTTTCAGGACTTCAGGGCCTCATAAAATTGTTATTAATTACTTTTTTGTTTCTTTTGGCACTGCTCAGTCCAAAGGTTTTCTAAAGGAAAATAAAACTGCTACTTTGAACTTTAGGCTTTTATGATTTTTTTATGACTTTTATGATTTAAGCTGGTCATCCGTTAAGAGTGAGCAGTGTGATGAGTCAACACTGCATGTTATGTCCAGGATCCCCTATGCTGGGACATACCACTATCGACTACACTTTGTCTCCATCATCCAAAGGAATAGTTTTTAAATGCTCTTGAACTTACTGCAGCTCATATTATCTCTTCTCCTCAACCTCCAACTCTCTTCTATTTTTTTCTCCACTTTTCACTCCCTTTCCAATTTCCCCTCTCGGCTCCTTCCCCTTCTCTTCTCCCGTCATTTTCCCCATTCCTCTATTTCACTCCCCTTTCTCCTCGGCCTCTGCTGTCCCCAGGGGGTATGAGACAGTCTAGGAGACTCGCTGTATGTGCCGCTGTCATGGCCTGAGCTCCCTACTTGAGGATCCTTTGATGGTGTTGGGGATTATTCATCCTGTTCGTTGGGCGGTATACCACTGTCACACAGCACCAGCACCAGCATCATGCATATATAGACATACATATAACTACACCAGTATTTCCTGCTCAGGAATTTTTACTTTTCCCATTGCCACACTTTGATGTTGGAACTGCTGTTGTTATCAAGCTACTGTTAAGTTATGCAGTGTTGATGGTGCAATCATTACTATAACTGTTTTTTTTGTGAGAACTTATCAGGAAAAGTCTCACAGCATTAAAAGCAGTCACCAAGAATTTGTAGTTACTAAAATGTATAGCTACATCTACACATTTGTGGACCAACACCAACATCAAACTAGGGTTTTCTTTTGCTTAACACTTTGATATGTCAGGTATTAAAGCGTGCAACTCCTTTTAAAAAAGTTTTTATAATAAATCACACATTTTATAGTACATATTCAACAACACAAATTTTGTGACAGTATCTGTGTTAATTTCAGTGACCTCCATTCCTATTTTGGAAACGCAGCCCTGACCTCATACTGCACCTATAATGTTTGACAAACATGTTTGATATTTACAACCCAGCATCTAGAGAGGTTCTGTAATCTGAAAAAGTGCAAATGTGCAACAGTGTGCAACAGGAAGGAAGGAAGGAAGGAAGGAAAGAAAGAAAGAAAGAAAGAAAGAAAGAAAGAAAGAAAGAAAGAAAGAAAGAAAGAAAGAAAGAAAGAAAGAAAGAGCTTTGTGCTGGAGCTTGTTGCAGGAAACAGTCAGCTGTTACACAAACTCCTGGGCAGTTGGGTGTAAGTACTTTGTTTTTTTACCCTTATAGTTTTTTTAAACTTTATTGTGGCAGCAATAAACCCCTGGGGGGGGCCCAGAGTGATAACAGGGGGGGAGTGGTGAGACTAAATATTTTAAATGATGTATGGTTCTGCTGCACTGCTAGCAAAGCATGGACAAGTTTGTGACAGGACTGCCAGGTTTGAAAATATTTTTATCTACAAAAGGGGGCCTTGCAAAAAAAAAGTTTTGGAACCACTGTATTAAACTTTGAAGCACCTGTGTTTATTCAGACCGATGCTGCCGTTACTATATGATATATGTGATATGTATGTTCGATATGATTGAATGTGTGTGTGTGCTGGCTGGCTGTCGGGTGTGGCTGCTGGCGACTCTGACACTCCTCCTGTGTGCCTGGAGGAATTTGGGAGCATCTCCTTAATGATCCTGAATGGTGCAGCGGTGGCAGTATGTGGGCTGCTGGTGTGTAGGCGATGGGAGATGGAGCAGCAGAGCTCCACAGCACCTCATTAGGCCCAGGACTCCCGAGCTGGAGCCACATTAAAGAGCAGCCATGCCTTTCAACATGTGCCGGCTGGTCTCCCTTCCGCTTTCTACTCTGCTGGAGCAGTCTCTCATATTTCAGATGCATCCACACATACACAAAATGTAAGGGGGAGAAAGAATGATATGGCGCAGTACAGGGGAAGAGGAGGAACAACGGGGATGGCATGAGGAAAAAGAAGAGGTAATTTATGTGTTTAGTGTGATGTTTGCTTAACATCATTAAGATCTTCAGCATACCTGTGGCCAATGATGCTCCCATTTAAATTCAAAACGTACAAGAAAAGTGACATCATGAAAACAATGATGGCAGCGACGGATCCTACTTGTTTCCCAGACTTTCAGCGCAGACGCTCCCTCGCGTGTGCCAGCCAGGCAGGATCACAATAATCCAGTCAAGCTCTCCACCTCTTCACACACTTAACACAAGTGGAGGGAGCTCCTCCTCCCTCTGAAGTTTGGCTTCGGAGGCTCCACGAGGTCAGCCCCGTTGTTATCGTTGTTATATTGACGGAACGCTCGTCGAGCAATCGGTTCGCAGCCCGCCCATGAGTTCAGCTGACAACCCGGCTCGCCTCTGAGAGGAGAGAGATTAAGTTGCTTCCTCCGCAAGTGCATAGAAAGAGTAAAAAGGGGGGTTTGCTGAGGATTGGTATTCAAATTGCTGTGGGAATTTTGCATGCATGTGTTTGTTATCTGTGTTTACGATTTAGACGGGTTTCGCTGTAAACAAGCAACCATGAGAGAGCTGTTTTTATCTGGGATGATAAAACGCACATCTCTTTAAAGTGCTGGAATCAATATCCCATATAATCATAAACATGAGGGCATTAGAGAGCGATGCTCGTCTTTGGTTGGAAGGACATACAGTAAGTCATATTAATGCAGTTTAATTCAATTAGCTCATTGCTGGGCGTGCCACGGAGGCCCAGAGGGATATTTTGTTGATGGTGTGGAGCGAGCAAAGAGTGAGCCAAGAGAGGATTGCCAGTTAATATGATGATATGATGAGAACATTTGGTGCCATAACAAGCAACAAACTGAAAAGTTTTAATTAAGGGCAAAACAAGCCTGCGATCTTTCACACACACAGTTGGCTACAGAATGAGGAGCAAGAAACCCCAAAGTTTCATAAAAGGCTGAAAAAGGGTTTAAGATGGAAGTAATAATTAAAATCAGACTCTCTTTCTCTGACTGTCAAACAAAGAACTCATTTTAAGGATGAAACTCTCTGCGCAAGCAAATTCAAGTAAAAACAGTCATCGTCACCACAAATAAATCACGCAAAAACAAAAATCACGACACAAAGGAGAGCCCAGAGGTTTTTCCTCTCCAGCGAGTCCCTGTCACGAGTGACACAAGCAGTTATTTTTTTCTATTTTCACTGTATTTCATTTAAATTTCCATTCTGTGTCTTAGAAATGAATATTTGATCTTTTCCCCCTGAACCTGTCACCGATGGGCCTTTGAAGCTACGAGACACTGCATTGTGTTTGTGACACTGCGGGATATACAGGAGAAAAAGATCAAACTCCTCTGCGGAGAGAGAACATGAAATGGTAAACACTGTGTCCTGGCAGTTTACCTGTTTGGAGACCCTCTTTGTTTGAAACGCTGTGACCACAAATGTTTCGGGGCAACAGAGTTTGCTTTTCTGGAAATGATTGTCTGCTTTAATGTTGTTGTTTTTTTTCTTACTTGGACTGTGTTTGTTCTGTGAATGCTGCTGTAGTTTGCAGAAAAACTTTCACTTTTGACATCTTCACAGTTCTTTATGTTCTGTTGACTTTTCGTGTGTTTTTGTGCTGTTAACTTAGTCTTTGTGTGCGTGGGTGTTTGCATGTGTGTGTGCAATGGCTGCGACAGCAGCACTGGAGGTCTACGCAGTAGCAACTTGTGGAATTCCCCTACTTGAGATCAAATGGAAAAAAAGATATATGGGCTCTCGCTGCTCGCCAATTAATACTTCACCTGCGTCTATGTGATAAGATGAAAAGTGATAAGAACAGAGATGGGGACAGCCAGCGGTTGAATGTGTGAAATAGAGATGGAATGACATTTATAGATGTTTTGGAAATCTTGAATGCGCTCAAGTTGATCACTCCAACGTAACAAGTGTGGAGGAAATATACTCAAATGTGTGTAACACAAATGTTGATTCTATGCTCCAGATTACAGGCCTATGTAAAAATAGAGAAAAACATGAAAACATGATAAGCACGGTCTGATAAAAAAAAAAAAGTGGAAATTGAGCACCCTAGTTAGTCATAATTGGCTAATTTTGTTTGTAAGGTCATGATAGCACTTGAAGCCTCTCTGGATCCCTTCCCGCAGAAATGCAACATGCAACACAGGCAGCCCTTTTGTGTGCCAGCGAGCACTGATGTGCTTTCTGTTTCCATGCCAACTCACTTTCATCTTTCATCTTTCTTACCAGCTCATCCTACGCTTCAGATGAATTAGGTTTGTTGCAAATTCTTTTGAAGTGCACACACAACCCCCCTATACCACCCCACTTCAGCGAAACAAAACAAAAAGACTGAGGAGCTACAAATGTAAGCCAGTAATCTTGCTCGTTTCGGCTCCTTGGCTAACCAATGGCACCACGGACAGGGCCTTTCCACTTCATTTCAATTTGGAATACGTCCCTCGCTCCTTCTACCTCTTGGCTTCCATTTTCTGCTGTTGTGAGCTGCTCTGCGCCGCACAATTCATTTCCATTATGGAGACAGTCGCTGAGAGGGTTGCATTGTCGGTTGGTAATGATCTTCAATTACACTGATGCCTGTACCTAAGGGGTAAAAGGAAGGTGGGGGTCTCTTAAGGATCAAAGGTTTAGACCTGAAGAGGACTTCTGTGTCCTTGCAGATGCATTTTCTCAAGATGCTCCAGTGAATTCTGCCTCTGGACACAGAAAGGAGATTTCCAGGCCCTAGGCTGTGTGTGTCAGTAATAGATGAAAAATCTGGTATCGGCTGGAGCCCTGGCCTTTGAGATATCTACGATAACCACGTCAGCTTTGCTTCCTTCTGCTCCTGCATGTTTTCCTTTCACTTTGACCCCAAGGTTGATAATATTAAAGCTTCAGAGCTGCTAATCAATATTTTCATCACATTAATGGCTTAAATGGATATGTGCAATGTGTCGCTCATAGTGACAAATCTCTACAGAGCGTTTTAACGTCTTTCAGCTTATTGTTTTAGTTCTTTACGGGCAGCAACTTTACTGAGTAACCTTTTATTTTTACGGGTATTGCAATTTCTTAATCATTTCAGATTGACTCATTATAATGAATATTGTTCCAAGACAGTACACTTAGAAAAACCAGGTTTCTTATTTTGTTTTTTTAAGGAAGAACAAGGAAATGCTTGTCGTTGTAGTTGTGCAGAGTATATTAATAGTAGTAGTAGTAGTAGTAGTAGTATTTCCAGAAGAATGGCTAAAAGTCATTTAAATCCATTTAAACATATTATTGGAAACTTAATTCTCCATATTTGTTTAATTGTATGCTTGACCCTAAATTACAATTGCACAGAAAGACTCATTTTACATTTATGCAAGCTCAGCTGAGCTGCTGACTAAAAAGACTGAGTATGTTGTGCTACAATTAATTGGAATTAGTAATTGGAAGTCCACTAGCGGAGCACCATTTTCCCTATAATTACTACCAAATTACATAGAAAGGAGAAAAAAAATATTGTTACGTTTCAGTTGCTCAATAGGAAACTATAGGACCCTTAAAATAAAGTGTTACCCTACCACGATTTTGGTTCACTGCTCTCATAGTGGTTTTCAGTGAAAAAGCACTAAAAATGGCAGACAGTGACTAGCTGATGAACATAGTGGAGCTAATGAGCCATATATGGCTCAGGCACTGGTGAAGACCAAAAACAGAGCTAAAAGGAGAGTGAATATTAGACTTACGTTCCTGAAGTGGCCAGAAACAAGACTCTGCATGAATGCTATTAATGATCTGTGTCTGTGAAATGTATAAATAGGCAACTGCTTGCAAGCACATCTGCCAGAACAACTAATAAGGTGATAATACGTCAGTGTTGTGTTTACGGCTTGTTCTGCTGCCCCCAAGTGGACAGAAATATATTAATACTGGTTTAAGGATAAGTGAATGTTTGCATATGAATATCTTTACAAGCTTTGTGAAGTGTGTGTTTAATTTCTTGAGTCAGAGCTTGATAGGGTAATTAAAACAGTCTGCACATGTTGTTCCTGTTGTAGATTTACAGCACCATGACACAGAATTATCAGTTCAAGAATTGAAATATGAAACTCCAGTGGTTGCAACTGATCAAATCTGCCTTTGAAGCAGAGAAAAAGTCTTGGAAAACAATTAAATTAGCAACCAAAAGCCACAGAACTCTATTTTATAGTAGTTCAAACAGGAAACCTTTTGCCAGAAAGTCAAAACACTCTCACAGCCTCCATTCCCACAGTCATCAGTCTTTATAGAGCAACACAGTACATGGTACTACAGCGACTGTCACTGTTGACATGGTAACTCAAAAAACAAACAAAAGCTTATTTCAAAGGTCAATTCAAAGATATTATGAATTGAATCTAAACTCATTTCAAAACACAAAGACACAATTTGGCCATATAAGATGTACAGAATTCTGTCTCTCTCATACTGAGCTTTTCACCGCACCTTCTCCAAACTTTACATCCATCTCCGCTGCAATATTTGTCCCCGGTGACATCAAACATGCTTCACACTATCTGGGTGTTCGTTTGAAGTTCTCTCGACTCAAGGTAAAGAAGGAGAAATAAATAACATGCTATCTGGAGTTTTCGTGTATCTGGACACGAAGGTTCTGACTTCTTTGGCATGGAAGAAAACAGAGAGGATGCCAGCAACTGCAGATTAATAAGAGAGAAGTGAAGAAATAAAGTCTTCAGGTTATCTCGGAGGTGCAGCTCATGGTGAGCAAAAATAAAGAAAAGCACTGGAGGAAAAAAATCAGACTGCAAAAAACTGTTTGCTTGCAAATGAAAAGTTGTGCAGGTCAACAAATCACAGCACACACTGTAAAAACATTTATAGTCCCCCAGCCAGAGAGACTTCAATTTGCAACGGCAATGTTGGCAAAGCAGTTTGCATCTCGGTTGTCGTTATTCGACCCGCCTGTTTCTCTGCGATTTATTCTACCCATAATGTTCAGCCTCTAATTATTTTCCTATGTGCTTTAAATCACTGACAGCATATGGACACGATGGTGAAGCGCAAACACGAGAGAAAAGGTATTTTTAAAACCTGTCATGGTGACACAACTGCCAAAGCATGCAAAACACACACAAAGGAGATGCGTGTAAACCAGCGAAATGCGTGTAGACCATGTTGTCAAAAGATCAGCCCATTTAACGCTTGATAATGCCTGGTAGTTTGTGACGAAAATTAGAGACACTAAAATTCCTTGGTCAGCCTTTCAGAACTGGGATGCGGTGGTAATTTACTTGATTAGAATACAATTTTGAGGTTCAATTAATTCCAAGCTTATTTGGAATACATTACAGGAAGACTGATTTATTTAGGTTAAGCTTCTATTGGTGCCGTGCGGAAGAGTAAGGAGGCTTTAACAGAATGATATTTCATAGTACAGAAGTGAAAAATATTCAAGCCCCTTGAAAAGGCGTTAAAGGAGCATGAAAGGAGCCAAGGGTGATACTATACCCCTACAACATTTGGTTAATTGGAGATTGGTCACGGGCTGTAATATTTGACTGTAATCTGAAAGGCCTGTGAAAGCAGGAGTGTGCAGTGAGAGAGAGAGAGATCAGCACAAGCTGTGAGGAGCAGCCAGTGATAAGATTAAACCCATTCACATCCTATAATGAAAAATGAGCAGCACTGGCTCCTTTTTATCGGCCTCATTTCGTACATTGTCACTCCTCTAGGTTGTTTTCACGTAAATGACTAAAGAAGAGGCTCCACAACAACACGTTACATACTCGTTCCCCGGCATAACGCATTAACGTACGTTCACTATGGTGTCGAAATACCAGGAGGAATCAGAGGTGGAGAAATAACAGCATAAATATCAGCCCTGGCCTTATTTTCTCCCTGTTCCTCCGCGTAACCAAACTGACTCATTATGAACTTCAAAGACACAGATAGGAGTTTTAATTAAGAGAAATGCTGCGGAGCAGTGGAGATAAGTAACATCCCCCCTCCCTCGTTTTCCTCTGCCCCCCTCCTCCTCCTCATCCACACCCCTCTACATCCCCACCCCTCGGTGCTCAGACAACATCATTAGGACAGTACAGAGGCTGGTGGAGCGCAGCAGCCGACCGTCGTCCCACCGCATGAAACCAAAAGCGCAGCGTGGCTTCTATGTGGTAATCCTCACATCACAGGTCCTTTGTACTGATGTGCAGTGACACTGTGCATGTTTCAGGATACACATGCAAACATAAACACGGGATTATCTGGCACAAGCAGAAGCACCACCATTTCCACCGGTGCATCAGCATCAGTCAGCTGTATGTGGAACAGAACCAAGCTGCATTGTTTTCCAGAGCATCATCCCTTTTTTGGGATTTTTTTTTTTTTCAGATTATGTAACTCTGCAAAGGTCACTGCTCATCCATGATGCCAACCTTTAACCAAAGAGGGGTGATAAGATCAGATAATTTGATTTTAAGTTGAGGGAAACTCAATTATGAGATTTGAGAGGCCATGATCTTGATTAGCTATCAGCTGTATCATACCATCAAAACAAGAGCTGGAAAGATTAGTAGATTCATACATTTAAAGAAAAGCAATTATGATAACTGATTTTTCAAGCAAAAATCCCTGAAACCCTCTTGTTCCAGCTTTTTAAATGTGGACATTTGCTGGTTTTCACATCTTCTATTACAGTAAACTTAATATCTTTAGGTTTTGAACAGTTGGTTAAAAACAACTAATAACTAACTAAACGTTATCGATTCATCTGATCATTTTCTCGATTAATTTAATTGTTTAGTCTGTATAACATTAGAAAGCAGTGAAAATGCCCATCAAAATATCCGAAAGCCCAATGTGACGTTATCAAATGTCTTGTTTTGTCCGACAACAGCTCAAATAATATTTAATTTACTATAATGTAAGACCAAGAAAAGCAGATAAGTGTCACAATTTCTTTGGCATTTTTGCTTGAAAAATTACTGAAACAATTACTTGATTATCAAAATGGTTGTAGAATAATTTTTGGACAATCAACAAATTGTTTAACTGACTAATTGTTGCAGCTCCTGACAAGATTAGTGATGTGAATTTGGGCTCTGGGAGCTGGTGATGCCCGATCTCATTTCAACCTTCTACTTCTATCAATTTATCAATTTATTTTTCAATGTAAAGCACATTGAGTAATGAAATGTGCTCTATAAATAAAGTTGCCTTGCCTTATCATGTAATGATTTAATTCTGAAGCTTTGTCAAATATGAATGTGTGTGTTCAAAATATAATACATATACCTACTATATTCATATTTGTACTAATTTGTCTTTCATTGCTGATGTTTGAAAACATTGTGCCTCCAATCCTGGTGATTCTCATGTTGTCAGATCATTTGAAGAAAAAGCTCAGAGTTGAGACACCATCAAACTCTGGAGGGGCTCGTAAAAGCCTTTTTAAAACCCATCGGATAATGTCAAAATGCATCGTCATCAAAGCAAAATCCACACTATTTGACTTAGATCCTTTAAAAAAAAGAAGTCATGCTTTGGATAGACAACGTTTTCCCATGACAACAATGTATTTGTAGCTCACAAATAAAACTTTTATTTAACCGAGGAGGTCAGCTAAAAGCCAGATATTTGTAATGACGATTTTATATGGAAGATAATGAGGAAAATAAACATGTCATGACATTACTTAAAGTGCTTTCTTACGCTTAATTAGCCGACAATCACAACTAATCTGACATCACACTATCTACCCTGCCAAGCCAGGTGAGCTGTGCCATCACTCATGTCTCAGGTGGATCCCCTCCTGTCTGAGTAGACTGGGTGAGCTCCCAGACCGCCCACACGCCCCCGGGCCCGCTGTGCGGCGCAGATCAGTAGCAGCAGAGAGAGAAATCTGCCCCCTCTGGGGGAAGGCCTGATGTCGGAGAGATTAATTGCAGACTACGGAGCTGCAGCATGCTGGGAGCACACATCGCTTGCAGGCTCAAATATATTCATCTGCGTACACACACACACAAACACACAATCTGCCTCTCCCCCTCACAGGCAGGATCCATCAGCATGTTGAATCCCAGATGAACATCAAACCCCCCCAGAGGTGCTGCTCCTTTGTCTCCAGGTAGCGCTGCCTGGCGTCCTGCCCACCGCCTCCCGCTTTCATGTGGCCAAGGGAATTATCCTTCCTTTTGTGCGTGTGTGTGCGAGTGTTGGTGTGTATGGTTTGCACTAGAGTGTGACGCCTTCACAGGTACTAGCTTTCATATCTGTTTTCTGTTCTGGCAACGGGCCAGCCAGCCTACCTCACAGGTGGCTGGCTGGCTCTGTTTTCCCGGAGGCTCCTGAGCAAGGCAGCGGCGTGGCCGTGGCTGCAGCTGCAGCCAGCCGACGATTACGAGAAGAGCAGTCAGAGGAGGGACATAACTCTCAGACTGCTACACTCTAGTTAGCGGTAACGGGTTAGGAAGTGGTTTGCCATGTGTGTGTGTAGTGTGTGTACGCGTGTACAAGTACAGTAAATCACTGAGGCTTTTTCAAGTATACAGAGCGCCCCTGAATCTAAAAGAGTTTTCCTGTGTGCTCATGCATGGCTGTGTGTGTTTGCGTTTCCCCCATGTTTAGTTTTATTTGTACAAGGAGAAAAATTGAAGGTACAAACCCGCAGTTTGCTGCGCTGCTTATTTTGGGGAAACATAACAACTGGTATTTCCCACTCTTCAAAGAAAGCTGTATAATACTCGGTTTTGCTGTCTTCTGAGCGTGCTTTGCGGAGATCCCCACTGTGAATCCAGCTTAAATGCTTTTCCATCCCGCAAACTCCTCTCTGAGCACAGCGGCTGACTGAACCTTGAAGATGGCTCTAGAGTCTCAGCTAACTTTTCACAACAAAGATCATCAGGAGCTTTGGTAGTGCCATTAGATGTGTGTGTGTGTGTGTGAAGTCTTGGCAACAGGAGCTTTAGTGTTATCTGTGTGTGTGTGTGTGTGTGTGTGTGTGTGTGTGTGTGTGTGTGTGTGTGTGTGTGTGTGTGTGTGCGTGTGCGTG